>DWME01008239.1:0-11883 GCA_018244795.1 Parelbella ahira ahira
TGCGACAAGCCGAGGACAGGGCGCGATGGCGCTCATTGGGGGAGGCCTATGTCCAGCAGTGGACTGAGATAGGCCGAATAATAATGATAATTTTCATAATTTTGCTGGACTTTTTAAGATTAGATTACAACAAACAATTGAAGTAAGCAAGCGTAGTCCAGGATAATTACTGCATTGCAAGAACGTGCTCGTCATAGATGGAAGAACATAATTGTTTCGGCCATTTCCTTAACGCGTAGTCGGTTTACCTTTCACTTGATTTTCATAATCACTTCTATCTGAACATATCTGTATCACTGTTAGAGTTCATGTGATTTTAACACAAGCTGTTAGGTACTCGTGTATTTGTTCCTTTTCTCGTGTCATCGAGTTTCTTTAATTTAATTATAGTTTTACTATTTACATTGCTTGTAGACATTTTTAAGCCTAATAGGAGAGATAATAGTATTAATCATTTGACAACTTAATTCATTCAGTCACCAACTCAATTCATTCCGTCACTAACTCAATTCGTTCAGTCAACGATTCGAGTCACTCAGTCTCCGCCACGAGCTTACACTGTCGGTGGGAGCCCACTAAGGACCTCGTATAGGGTCAAAACTAGTATGACTATCCCAAAAAACATGGATCAAGCCGGTCAGATATGTATTAACAAATTCACGGCCGGCCGAATCCAAAGTAGGCAACACGCGTATATATTAAAACTACATATGCTAACACGTCAAATGTTTTCCTAGTATTGCAACCGAAAACTAGCCAGTAGTGCAGATGTCATGCAACTATGGTAATTCCGGATCAAAATCCGTTCACGCCTCGCGTTAATATGCACATATATTATTTCTGTAAACATGACACGTCGGTTGCAAGGACGCAAAGTTGTAATATAAGTCTAAAAGTCGTTACTATTGGTCGATCTACGTCATTAGCGGTCGGCCAAAGTGAACAGGAATTCGACAAAAAAAAATATTTTTTAAATCTACGATTAAAATTAAACAGCTCATATTTAAATTAATATTTAAACGGAATATGGTGTAATAGTAATAGTTGATACTAAATCGAATATAAGTAATATGTTTAGTTAGGTAATAATTTTATTATTTTAAAGGCCTTCCTACAAATTCGTACCTCTTTTTGATTAACCGGCAAAGAATCCCGAATAAGCGTATTTTCCCACAGGATATTTACACACACACTAATGTATGAGAAATGAAATCACCAAAGCTTATGAGCGTATTGAGTTGATGGTAGAGATAAGGTGTAGCCGGAGGGGTATATTACTCCGACTTTTCACAAATTAAAATACGTTCTATAGAATAGAGGTATGTGACCTATATATATACGTCGTTTACTATAGTTGCAAATATATTAAAATAAAAAAATAATTAGGTAACATTATTCATAACTAATATTATAACTTTTTAATAAATATAAATTTCAATTAACATTGCTTTTCTAGATCGCTTTTATTCCCCGTTAAATAGAAAAATGACAATACCATCGGCGAAACTAAGAAACAAAAACTAAGCGAAAACTGAATGTCCGTATAACCCGTGCGCTACAACTCGACACTTGCGCGATGACGTCTCAGCTGCGTGTTCGTATATTGAAACCAAAACTATCATCAAATATTTTAATATACCAAGAAATTGTTAGTAAACGTTCTAGCAGCCCTGCACCTGATGCACCTGATGCACCTGATCTAACCGAAGCCAATCCACCACGCTAGGGCGATTTATATTCGCTTAAAATTAGTAATCCTATTTAAATTGACTGCCTCGTTGTTTGAGTGGTAGCAAGCGCGACTGCCAATCGGGCACTCCTGGGTTCAAATCTCAGGTCGGGTACTATTGGATTTATCTAATTTCGAATTTCTAGTAGTGACTCGGAGTCTGGATTAGTGCTCGATTTAGTATGGCATTAGGCTCACCACCTATTCGATGGGACGTAAATGTAACTGTTGAAACGTAGGATGTATTACACTCCTTTGCCTACCTCTTCGGGGATTACATCAGGCGTGAAGTTACGTTTAGATGGGAAAAAGAAGGCTATTTAATCATGAAATGGACGATACCTACCTATATGTATAGCTACAGGTTAATGTACACCGCTTATAATTTTATTTTAACAACCGGTTGTCCTATTAAAGCTTCCGAAGTTACGCAATTGGAAGTAACTGTAAAGGATATATTAATACAACCTGTTCACGTGTGGAGATATTTTTTTCGTTGCCCATAACTTGTTCTATTATGCGAGTAACGGAACGTTTTTATTCTTGTAGCCATAACATTTTTTAATCTTTTTCCGTTTTATTGTTGCTTTTATGAGATTTCAGAGGCCGGTAAATAGATTTATTGAATTAATTTTTATTGTTTATTTAATAGCGACACAGAAGCTTATGATGTTGCGTAAGCTAGAATTATTACGTTAAAATTGGTACAGATTAAAAATGTTTACTGTGTTAGAGAACGGATAACATAAGGAAATATGTTAAGTGCATTAGGAAAGCAAATAAATTTAATTTCATTAGCTTGAGTGCCTCTTAAGAATTATGCAATTTAATAAATCACAGCTACCATAGTATCGACATGTTTACAATCGCGCTTCTGTGACTAATGAAACTTATGCGAAATGGAACGTGGTCTTAGATTAATTAATAACACAAGGAGAAAATTGAGTGAATGCCAATAGTATAGACTTGATTGATCGACGTACGACTAACCGTATTGATTGGATTAAATGACTAGATCTAGTTAGTCAACATTGATCAATCGGTTTTTACGCCATGAGCACACACACTGTAATTTGTTGCGAAACAGCTAAGCTGATGAATTGGTCAAATAAACATGCGTCATAAATAGGTCATATACTTAATATGTATGCATTTGTATTATTTGAAATAACTTAAGAACATTAATGTTGTATATTTTATGTTATGTGACGGGATGTTAAATTAAAAAAAAATTGATCGTGACATTAAAGATCAGATTTTTTGATCACTTTAAATTCGTAATAAATCAGAGTTCATTTATAACTTATGGAAAAAAAATTAGAACAGCAAATTGCCTTAACGTGTCTGTTTCCCTCGCTTAACTAATTGTGTTGCTCTAAAAAGAATATAGGTATATACTGTATCATTTATAAAATAATGTGTAACGTAATGTAATAAATGATTGGTGTTTCATAAATTGCGTTATTGTGCTGTATTCCCTATATCAGTAATAAATTATATATACATTATATTTCATTTAGTTCATATGTATGTGTTATATAAATATATATATATATATATATATGTAACACATACATATGAACTAAATAATTAAATGGTCCGGCTCAATTCTAGCATGTTTTTTTCTGGACAGCCTGACTAGTTTCGAACTTTTCCAAGATTATTCCTCATAAACCACGTATGGGTTATTAACAAAGTGAGCGCATTAAAAATGGAAATATTAAAACTCAATACAATTTGTCTTAACGCATTACGGAGACATTAACTAAATGTCAAAAGAACGCGTAGTTACATATTCAACCTTTAAGTTAATTGTCCTCAAAAACATCCGCATTTGAGTAGCGTCGTCAAGAAAACTTCCAGGTATTCAATGGCTCGGGAAGTTTTGACATTAGTCATATTATGTTAAAGTTGTCGGATGTGTCGTTAGTCAGATGTCGCATTAGTCGGACTTAAATTTGTGGCAGCTCTATGGGTCAGAATGTTTGAATCAAATTAGAAAAATATCGTCCGTTCCTACATTGCGTAATAGTCTTAAAACTCTATATATGTACATATTACATAGATATCGTACGACAAAAATATTAACGCACTCAATCTGTTAAGTACTATGTATTATGTATATTTTAAAACGAAAAGTACCTATATAATTAGCAGGTTAAGGATAATGATGTGGTAATCACATTAATTTTCAATTTTTCCTTGAACGCCATGAACATATCAAATTCAAAATTCAAATTCAAATTCTTTTATTCATTATAAGGTATATACTCAATGAAGGTCATGTTTTAGTTATTGTACTTCGGCTTTATAAGCCCCTCAGGCTATAGCAGATCGGGAGAAAAAAGCCGGAGAAAAGAACTCTCAGCACTCTTTTAATACCTTCCTATTTATATTCCGCCAATGTCACGAACTACATCGATATTCTATTAATTTCCTTTAATCATTGTGATATCTTATAATCGGCTGACTTACTCGCATTTTCATTAAATAAGAATCATCAACGTGAAAACAAATCTGCACTTTATCATTCTTTTTATCAAATCTTTGTAGTCGATTACGTACTGACCATAAAAGTAACAAATGACACATACAATTAAACAATGGAAACAAACAGCCAACATTTTTTTACTATCCATCGAGTGGTCTGTTACGTGGATGTAAAATATCATGTGAACAAAACCGGGATTGTTTCGACACAAGCACTTTTTCACGGCAGCGGAAATCTAATTTGGTTAATTTGTATCATTTGAAAAGTTGCCGCGTGTGGCAGAGTTTAATTGCCTCAGTATAATTGCCATTCGTGACACGTGAGTCCTATAAATTTCATTGCGAGTTGTATATATGTAACATCGTTCGCACTAGTGACAGCCTATTTGTATACCGTAAATAAACATACGTTCTTTATAAGGCAGGTGTAGGTCTCCTTATTTGATTTACATGTACAGTAACAACCTTAATTCTTGAAATATTCTTCTCCAGTAAATCTTCATAATCAATCTCTTTACGGTCTACTGTTGGACAAGGGTCTCCTCTTAAAATGAGAAAGGTAAGCCCCATGTTCTGCCACGCTAAGGTGAAAAATGACAAACGCGTTAGAAAACATAGAGGATTCAAAGGCATGCTAGTTTCTTTACGATGTTTTCATTCACTATTGACAATCTTATTTATTATCATACTTTGTGTCACACTTGACTGACTCGTTGGTCGAGCGGTTGTAAGCGCAACTGCCGATCCGGAGGTCCTGGGTTCAATATGGGTCCTGGGTCCACCTATTCCATGGGACTTAAACGTAACTGGTAAAACGTGCGGGTGTAGTACACTCCTCTGCCTACCCCTTTGGGGATTGCAGGTGTGATGTTACGTTTTACGTTTGTCACACTATTGATGTCTTCTCTAATAAATAATGAGAAGAGTCGTGTAAACATGAAATGTATTTCTAATCAATAATTCCCTTGTTCTTATGTCATTCAGTATCTCTTATAAGTCTACATCTATTTATGGCTAAGTGTAGTGCTCAAATGATAATCAATTTTTTAATCTGTCGCTTGTGTGGCCCATGTTGTTGTGGATTAGCCTCTAAATAAACCTAATTTCTATTTATGGTGGTGTTGATCACAAACTATTCAGGTTTAATGTTGTTTAGGTTGTTTTTTCTTATAATATGAATAAAATATAATCGTGAGACAGGAAGCCCTTTCCTTTTTCAGGCCGCTTGGGACATGTTTGGTAATTTAAGTGTTCTACAATCAAACTTAAGGGCCATTTACACTTATTACACAAGTAGATTATATAGCGAACTTAAAGGAAATTTTCACTTATACTTGTACGTACCTACCTTTTGAAAAGAACTCAAGGGCGACTTACACGATCCCTTCCGGATATTGCTTATCAAAATACATACATATGTGCATTGTATCTGGCTATATTGCTACTCGTAATTTGGAAAAATTGCCAATTTATGGTCTAACTACAATGATGACCCTGTTACGCAATTAGACTATGTATTACTAGAATGTAACATCATGCCTTTATCTCCCGAAAGACGTAGTGTAATATACTGTAACGTTTCATCAGTTACGTTATCATGGTATAAATAATAAATAATCGACCCATAGTCATTCCACTGTTGGAATATGGGTCTCCTCTCATATTGAGAGGGTTAATCATGGTATAAGGGTAGGCTATTGCCAAAGGACCAAAGAGGCAGTCAGTATATTACTTAAGATCGTATTAGTATGTATATTTTTGTAAGGGTTCAAAATGTGTATATTTGAAAAAATATGCTTACGTTATCATACATCTTAGCTGGACCTAAGACCTCTGGGATTTCATCATTATCATCATCATCAGCCTATCTCAGTCCACAGCTGGATATAGGCATCCCCCAATGAACGCCATCGCGCCCTGTCCTCGGTTTGCATCCAGCATCTGCATACAGCCTTTCGCAGATCGTCATCCCACCAGGCCGGAGGGCGTTCTACACAACGTTTGCGGAGCCGCCGACCCACTCCAGATCTCGCCTACTCCTCTGGTTGTCGGTTCTTCGGCAGATATGCCCAACCCATTGCCACTTCAGCGAGCTAATCCTTTGAGCTATGTGGGTGTGAGCTATGTTGGTTCTCTGTCGGATAGTATCATTTCTGATCCTATCCTTCAGAGAAACTCCGAGCATAGCTCGCTCCATAGCTCACTGCCCGACTTTCAACTGGATTTAATGCAGAAATATTGTATGTACTGCTTGCGAAAAACGCAAAATAGTTATCTAATCTACAAAATAAAAAATCAATTTATAACTATATAGTACTACGCTAACGATTAAACATTTATAGCATAGTCTAAGCTACTATAAAACAATTTTAATTACTAATCGTTAAGCTGTTAAAGCTCTTCGGTCTATCAATTCCAGTCACGACTTACATTAATCATGACCGATGACATCTGGCGTGACGTATTTAACATTAAAATCGATTCGATGTCGCACGAATTGTAACGAATCAATTAAGCTATATCGATATTATGATAAAAGGTGGTCATAGGTGAAGCCATAATACATCATAGCATGGTATATTACAATATATTACAGTATATTTTTTATAGAAACGCTTTAATTACTGAATACATAGGTATAATTGTTTATATTATCTTTGTTTCCTCGAGATTTTGATTTTGCAAGAAATATTAATTTCACAGATATGGCCGCAAAGATTTATATTACAGCATAGCTCCCGTTTAAACTAGTTTGCAAAAATATTTATAGCATAGTATATTAATATATGTTATAGCTTCGTATGTGACGACCTTAAAGACTTTTGATATTATACTATATATAAAATGATCGTTGGTTTTAGAGCAGATATATAAATATATATACATAAATACACTTCAATCAACACAAGGCTAACGTGTTAGTCAACATGTGCGTTGTGAAATATCGATTTTCGAGGCAGGGGAGGCTTATCAATATTAAGGGCACAGATTATGCAACAATTAATATAAACTCGCGCTTTTTTTTGTAAGTACTCGCGCGATTCGACGTTTTGTTGTGCAATGTGTTCCATGTTCGTTTTGCACAGGTGTGGACATGATGTATTTATGTGATGTCTTGAATATAAATTATTTTGATATCTTTATCAAATAGGTCAGATGCTGGATGGTGGGGAGTCAGGTGAATCGGTAACCGGTGTGCTTGTGTGTAGAGAGGGATGAGTGTAAGAGTACCTACGTTAGATCCATTAGGATTGACATTTGTCATTCGGTGTTTTCTGCTTACTGCATAAGGGATTTGCATGGCGTATATGATTTTTTACTCCGTTTCTTTGCATATATTAATTTTTATTTTTATATTTTTTTATTTTTTATTTTCGTAATATTTATTTGGGAAACAAACAATACAGTATTACATACTATAAAAGAACAATAAAATCAGTACACACTTCAGTAAAGTTTCCACTAATATCTAGTCCATATAACGGTTGAGAAACGGAGCAAACCACGAGGGAGAGAATAAAAATAATAGGCATCTACTAACACTACGTAACTAAAAAGAAAAATAAATAACAGTCATATGAGTGCTTAAAAATTAGGTAAGTTGTTTATTTGCAATGACCTGTCTTATGTATTTTTTATATTTTCCAATGGGACAATTGAAGATGTCCATGGAATTAAAGAGTGCATTATAATTATTGCATGAACGGTGTAGAAAGGTATTACGCGTATATTTTCTTTTGCAAGGTGGAACAAAAAACAGGTGTTTGCAACGTGAATTTATTCGGGGTAATTAATTTGAATAGCTGTTAACTTTAATTTTTAGTATATTTGTGTGAAGGTTGAGTAAGAATTCGCTTCCTCCTATTTCATTAGACAGAAGAAAAAAAAGATACCTATATGAAGAAAGTTTTTTTGTGAAACACAATTTTGTTATAATTTATCAAATTGTCGTATTACAGACAAAATCAAACAAGTATCGATGGCGGTGAGGACAATGTGAATTTATTAACATACAAAGCTACGGAAGCTTCTGGCTGTATGACCTTTCACATGGATCCATTCGTTCGTTCAGTTATTCATTCGTTCGTTCAATTTGCTCTGACACGATTGAATAATGACTAGGAGAACAATGTGTGGGCGGTTTAAATAGCACTCTCTGTAAATGAACGCACACCTTCAAATGATGGATGCATATCAGCATTCAGCTCGTTTAATAAACCGAGAATTTTGTTATGTAAAAATGTATGTTTTGCTTTGATAGAGTGTAATGTAAAATATTATTATATGTCTATGTGTTATTTCGATCTTATTCGATATATTAATTCATTGCAGGCGACAAGCAATGTATTTTATTTATTGCACTACTCATAAAATTACAATTTTTTAAATAAAATTGAATCGATTTTCAAATTGCATTTCTATAATATTCATCGCTAATAGCATTGCATCAACTACATGTATATAAATCAATGTCATGTCAGTCTGTGTATTTCGTGAGTCAGTCGTAAGTTGTACTAATTAGTTTTTAAAATGAGGTCGTTTCCGAACTAGAATAATTTATAAAATGTGATTTATTTATTCGCTAGAAATTATTTATAATTAAAACGTGTCAGAGCTGTCGTAGCTCGGTGTCTGGATCTGAACCCAGTGTGTTTCAAAAGGCTCGCCACCTATTTCACTGCGGGACAGAAACTGGTGACACGCGGGAGTGTACCTACTACTCTGCCTACGCCTTCGCAGATTACACACGAAGTTATGTTTCTTTTAAAACGTGTGTCAAAAATTATAAACGTAGACAGCTTCGTAAAATCATAGAAAAGCCAATAAAATTATTATTATTACGAGTTTCATAATATAATAATTAATGATTTTAAAAAGCAAAAGTTTAATTAATATAACTAGATATTAATTATAAATATGAGGTATTCGATATTTTGTTTGTTTTTTTTACTATTGTTATTGCGTCACGCCAGGTCCTTTACGGGGTAGGTAGGGAGCTCAAATAACTAATTGTCTTTGTATTTTTTATTATTGTTGCAGAACATTTTCATTAAGCATCCTAGCCCAGGTTAGAATCAATTATAAGGTTAAAAAGACTTCTCAAAGTATACTTCATACGACGTACTACCGGTTAACGAATATAATTACATGGCTGTCAAGCCGCAGGTTGTTTAGGTCGGAGTTTCCGGTCCATGCCTTAACAGGCTGACGTGTGCTATTCAGTAAAAGCGCCGTAGAACTGATTTATTCTGACTTGTACATTAAGTATCGTTGCACTTATTTCTGACTGCCTCGTTGGTCGAGCGGTTGCAAGCGCGACTGCCGATCGGGAGGTCCTAGGTTTAAATCCCGGGTCAGGTGCTGTTGGATTTTTCGAATTTAGAATTTCTAGCAGTGACTTGGGATCTGGAATTGTGCCTGGTGTACGGCTATAGGCAATAGGACATCGAAACAACTGGATTTCCTCCAGACTTAATATTCAAATCTACCAAATGACTCATGTTTAATATATACATATTAATAAATTTATTTCTAGCTAGCTTCCGACAACAGACCGTTTAAATATACAATATGATTTTCAGATCACTTGTCTAATAGAAATTCAATACATTACGATTATGGTCAATCATTAATACTAATCCATTCATTGTGGGTCGATGACAAAGTTTTTCAATTCCTTTTTAACGTAGCTTTGTGACGGAACTGTCACAAAAATATATTATTCGTATTTTATTATATACATTGGCGATATTCTAAGCCATAATAGTGTGGACGTTTAGTCATATCGTTCATATTATACGCGAAATTTCGATAAGCGCTCATTTCTCAATAGTGTGTGCATCATCATCATCAGCCTATCTCAGTCCACTGCTGGACATAGGTCTCCCCGAACGAGCGCCATCGTGTGTGCATCGATCTTATGTTATTAATATAATATGTCGACATTATGTCCTAACGGCTGCAGTTATAAGGGGAATGCGGCAAACCGAGGACAGGGCGTTCAGCGGTCATAAAGGAAGGACTATTTCCGGCAATGTTGTGAGATAGGCTGGTGATGATGGAGTAGTTTTTTTTTGAAGAAGTTAACAAACCAGTTGCCATCAATAATAAATAGTCATTGCCGTAAAGTGAAAATAAGTACAATAAATACTCATGTACATTGCGTATGCACACTAATGTACTCGTACACATCCATATATGTTTGTGTGCAAATATATTCATGTAAATGTTCGTTTATGAATAAATAATAGTAAATATGTATATTGTTATATATATTCAAATTGACTGCCTCGTTGGTGAAGTAGTTGCAAGCGCGACTGCCGATCGGGGATCTTGGGTTCCAATCCCGGGTCGTAATATGTTTTACAGCAATATAATATATACAGCAATAAACATCCGACTTATTTCTTAATTTTATTAGGTGACGGAGTCACACGAATTTGTGGAAAAACCCGAAGTTACATCTTGCAACACTTGTAATTAATTTCAATGTTGGCGAATGTAACAATAGATAATAATGTACCAACGTATGTATCAGTCGTAAAAACAACGAATAATTAAAAAAAGAAAACAATAGTCGAATGTATCTGGTTGGTGAAATAATTAATGAAAATTGTTACAGATTAAAAAACAGCTTAGCCCCTAAGCTGTGAATTGAGGGTTACGTTTTTATTTTTTTAAATAGCCTAACTATAATATTGTATTTGGTTGATGTTGCATAGAATCATTGTTTCGAAGGTTAATTAGTATATGCAATACTACAGTAAGATTTATTTTGTGAGTAGTGTGTGTAACGAAAATATTCACCTGAAGTGCAATAAAGTAAAGAGTTTATTATATTGCTCTTATGGGATCAAAAGCTGCTTATATGGCAACACTAAAGGCTACAACAGTCGCGTGCTGCGTAGGATATTCACGAATGCGTCAAGAAACCAGTTTTTGATAGTGAAAGTTTCCATTATCATGTTTGGTACGATTTAACGGTAGCGAGTTCGTAACACAGTGTTACTTCCGTCATAGATTACCTACTATTAATTACCTGCGGCTCTTTTCGTGCGGAAATTTAAAAAATCCTAACAACCTATCGTTCTTTTGCGATCATTCCATTGACATTGACGATCGTGACACTGGATTTTGTCACTGATTTTCAGGATTCTTTGACAGTGACAAAGAGTTTGAACTATTGCTGACGCATAAAAGGATTGGGAATGATAATGCATAAAATAAGATCACTGTTCTTTGTCCTTGAATACATATATTTTCTTTCTTTGCTTTGTTTTTTCAAATAATGATAATAGATACATATAAAATCCTAGGATTTTATTGTACATGCACGAGACATGTCATTAACCCGTGGAGACAATAACATATGCAGATTGCGAGAGCGTAAGATCGGGTTATATGGGCCGATACCGCCAATACGATAAGCGACAGCCGTCTCAGCTTTGTCGCACGTGGTCACAGTTACGAAACGGTGACTAGAACACTAGTCGAATTAAAAGTCGTCACAGACGAAGCTGTCATAAATATCTACGTATATATTATACGTGAAGCAAAAACTTTCTGCCCCTTTTAACGAAAATAGTGCGGACGGAGGAGGAAGACATTTGGCACACTTATATATAGTTTATATAGAGAAGGAGTGCAGAATGCTACAATGTATG
>DWME01008240.1:0-11883 GCA_018244795.1 Parelbella ahira ahira
TAAGAGATATGTATTTACTTATGTTGTGTGTGTTCATATATATTATAATATGTAATGATGCACACATATGTTATACTAAAGAATTCAAATTCTGCCTTCAGTTCAGTGATGGTACAGGTCACGGTCTTCAAGCCCTAACAGGCGCATGTAACTTACACTGTAAAATGCGTTTTAAAAATACTACTCTCCTTGGAAAGGTGAAGGGAATCATTGGAGAGCAGATCGTTTAAGAGTTCTCCATCGTTCTCGAAAAGAGATCTGAAGTCTACCATCTCGCATTGCGCGTGGACACCAAGGCTAATGCCAAAGAATCTGTAACATTGGCAACGTTTTAGATTTAGTATCTGCTAAAAGCAAAGTGTGACTATATCGGCCAATAGTGACCGCAAAAAGTATCTTGGAACAATAAGTGAACTCTATTCGCAAATTCTGTCAAAATTTCTCCTATACGAGACAGACGTGATATGAATATCAGTATAATAGAAAAACCCTGAAATATTATTTGCACCAGATACGGGGAAAGGGTAAGAATAAGGCTACATCATGATCATCATTTGTAAATGACACAACATTTCACTATTAAACAATTCATGAGTATTGTTAAACGTTGACACTAGTCGGATCTTCTCCAAAACAAACGTGAGTTGAGCCGGTACATGTTTAATCATATACATACATAGAATACTTTGGCTCACAAGCCCGTTAAAATGCACTTCCATGTTTTATTCGGCATCCAACAAAAGTTCAACACAGGTTCGCTAGCTGAAAAAGCTTTTTCATTTAAACACCTAAGCTCCAGCACTAAACGTGGAGTCGGAATAAATTTTGGCACATGGACGTTATTCGAAACGTACACTTCGCGTTCAGAATACAAAAAGCGAAAGAAATATAACAGTGAGGAAGAAATTATAGATTTCGAAACAATATTATTGAACCTAAATCTATAAAAAAAATTACATGTATAGTAGAATAATTCAGACCATCATCATCATCATCCTGTTCCCGTCCTCTACTCAAATAAGACTCTCCAATTGCACGCCGCTAAATTTGATCTTCAGCTCTTTCTATCGCGATTGTTTAATAGTTAGATAAAAATTACTCATCACTTATTTCCGTAGGATGTAAAGCGTAATTGGTGAATCGTAGGGGTGTACTGCCCTCCTCTGCCTACCTTTTCTTGCTTCTTGCTTGGCTTGATGTTGCGTATTTGAAAATTGTGTTGTTGTCTTTTCGATTTGAATAGCTCCCTGTTGGTTTTGCTTTTTTATCACGGCTTAAACTTTTATCCCCCTTTTTCATTGCACCTTAAACTTTTAGGCACTTTTTATTACTCTCTAAACTTTACGATACCGCAAGTAACCGCAATTTTCATATGTTTTTAAAACTTACCTCATGTCATAGACTCAATTCCTAAATAGCAATTAGAGAAGTTCTTCTGTCCCTAACAACATACTCGTTGTCCTGTTCAAGATTCGGTGCCGATGTTTAGTGTCTTCCCTTTTTATCGACTTTTCCATAACCATAACCAAAGCCTTTGGAACACCTTGATGTCCTTTCGATAAACATTAACAGTATGCCATGCCATGGATACCAAATACCAAAATTTTATATTGATCGTACTTTCACACACATGTGTTGTATAATTCTTCTATATACCTAATAAAATTCTGTGCTGACCTATAAATTCATTGAAAAAAAATTGGCTATTTTTTATTTACAACAAAAAACAGCTTAAACAAAAGAGTTTTATTTATAGTAAATTCGTTGTTCATTTTGTTGGATTATACAATCTAAAATCAAACAACGCGAAATCTGTGGCGATTGCAACTTCGCTAATTAAACGGAAACCGTTCATTGGAAACGAGCGAAGTGCTTCGTAAATAAATATTGACTTTCCACTCGTTGCCAAACATTCCAGCATTTAGTTTCATTCGCTCAAAGTTTAACTTTTACTATTATTCTAAATTGTAATCAAATATTTATACGGAATTAGTACAATTATTATGCCAACCAAACGCAAACAGTACGTCAAATAGTTAATTTTTGTTATGATTGTTTTTTGAGAAAGACGAAAGTGACTGAGACCGAGGCAACCACGATTTATATTAATTAGGGTAATATATGATCGATCAAACTAACATTATGTTATACAAAGATACATGTTTAATTTTAAAATTTATCTAACTTTAAATATTTCATTTTTTGATTTTAAAATGTTTAGTGCAGTACAAATCCTACATAATCCAATATCTCTCCCAGCAAACCGCGTATCTTTTGAAGGCTTCCTTCCGGATAACAATAAAAAGATAATTACCGTTACTTATGTAGGTGTTATAATAGCAGACGAACACCGAAACTTGAATGAATGAACCAACGAACGAACGACTGAATGAATGAGTGAAAAACTATGTATATGTAAACAGATATAAAACAGACGTAGAACTTATTACAGATAGGTTTTCTCACGATCGCTTAGGCCCGTAAGTCTAGGCATAATATCATTATAAGTAAGATAACGAGTCAGACAGTCTCATTGTACCTTTTGCTTCATTCCATTATCTCTTTTTCCAGAAGTCTGAACATTACCACGCATTACTCCCGTACGTAACAATGTTACATAAATGTATTTTTCTCAGCTTTTATACGCCTATTACGAACGTCGTATGGTGATGCGACGAGGCCTGCTTTTAAATTATTAAATCTTTTCCGTGTATGATTTTTCGTGTGTTGTAATGAAATATTAAGTTTCTTCGTATACATGTTTAGCAAAACATTTATATTTAACGAGCATATCTCTACTCATTTATTTTTTATGGACGATTGTTTCTTTTGCAAATAAAATTACATATTTTTTAAAGGGCCCGCGTATTTAATGGATTTATGAACTTGATGCGATTTTATTAATTTTGACTGTTAATATACGAGTATAAATAAATAATAATAAACAAGTATAATGCCTCGTTGGTCGAGTGGTTGCAAGCGATAGGGAACTATAGACGTAGAGTAGGTACCACACTGACCCAGTACAGGTTCACAGACTTCTCACATATTTGGGAACATTTGTCAAGAAATGTGTTAGCCATACACATAAGCACTAATCAATTATGTATCGCTTGTCTGCGAACTACTTTAAAAGAACTGTCCTTAAGACGTTCTAACTGTGTACATACTTATTGTTTTTTTTCTGGTAGACATTTTGGTTTCAACTACAACCTAAATTGAATAAACAAGGCTTTTATCATACATAAAATAATTCCTTACTCAATTAGTACTTACACAAATTTATCACTCCTCAGTTTCCTGTGTGGTTCCCAACTGGATGTAGGTCGCGGCAATTGCATATAGATTTGACGGTAATTTTACGACCGGTCGCCTGTCTGACATCACCCTTACTTACGAACGCTTGCCTACCCTATCTCGCTGTATAACTTACAATTTGTAAATGAGTTAGAATAGTCTTACACCACAAAGCGTATTTATCATCATTATCATTTAATCCCATTATTGTTCCACTGTTGGACACAGGTCTCCTTTCATACTGAAGGGCTTAAGGCCGTAAAATTTCAAACAACGCAGAACATTGTCGAGAACTTTTAAAGTGTGTTAGTTCCTTTACAATTTTTCCCCGGACAATATTGCAAGTAATATTTATTTTAATCACGAAAATACATAACATTTCCCTACCATTGATATTAAAAGCTAAAGTTCATTTTTTATTTTATTTAAACATCATTTAAAAGAATCATAGCTTTTATTATTTTAACATAAAACAGGAAAGGAACGATATATTTATATGAAAGTATAGTGGATCTCGGGCGTGTGTTAGATTTTTACGGCGAGCTTATGTTATCAAGACTTAATACAAGCGTCATAACTAAAATCGCGTAAAAGCAAACGACAT
Source organism: Parelbella ahira ahira (assembly GCA_018244795.1). Taxonomy (NCBI): domain Eukaryota; kingdom Metazoa; phylum Arthropoda; class Insecta; order Lepidoptera; family Hesperiidae; genus Parelbella; species Parelbella ahira. The sequence goes on from DWME01008240.1 coordinate 3,902, forward strand.
AGGTGATAAAGTGGAATTTTTCGCGCCCTTCCACCTCGAGAAATTTATTAGCGCGATATATTTGAGATACTCGGCCTTCGCACGCACAAGTCTCTAAACGTTATTAAAAATGGGGGGCCATATATTCGTATATCCGTCAACAGGGCTGAAGTGGAAAAATTGCACGGAAAAATAATAACTATCCCTATACGCGAAGGTCGGGAATTCTCTGCGAGTTAACCAATTTTTTTAACAGCACAGTCGAGTGTGTTGACATCCAAAATTTTTTGAGGTAACGACCGAATATTCTTGCTTTCTTCCCGTTAACGAATTTGTGTGTCTACCGTGTTTGTATTTTTCCTCGTAAGGGGTATGGCGAAATTTTATCGTACACGTTAGGTAAAGAAAATTAATAGTGTTTTAATTTGTCGTCGCGTAAACATGTTATTACTGTCTTTCGGTTGTAATGCGTTGAACTCAAGTGTGAAATTTTGTGCTATCTGTTAGTCAACGATCTTGTCGCAAAATAAGATGGCGCTAGCTGATAAAATTATTTACCTCGAGTCCATACTCTAATACTTTCGTATACCTATGTGTTAATATCCAATATTCTCATTTCGGTTTGAATTATTAAAATTATGAATTAGTTGTATTGAAACAATTTCTTCGAAAATATTTGAACACCGTTATATTTTAACTCGGACAAGGTAACTTAGATACCTGACAGTTGCTAAATATGCATACATACAATTAAATATCATAAATTTTTTGTCACGCAGACACGGTGCAAGCTTTTATGTTCATTAGAAAAATGTTTGTCCCAGGTAGGGCTCACCCCACTATCCACGCCTTGACAGTCGGTTTTAATGACAATTAAGAACCAACAGACCAGTCCTGATTACTGTACCTTTAAAACTAATTTGAAAGTTGGGAGAACACTATTCGCAAAGACTAGCGGCAATAGCGCCACTTCCGTACCTATACCAATCATAGCAGTTGGAACTAAGCAGATTTGTCTTCATGAAGAGTGCAACCGAAACAACTTCGAAGAGAGGGAGGCAAATAGAGAAAGAAAAGAGAAATTAAAAAGTCTATGTATAAAAAGAAAAGTTACTTCACCGTGACCTAAACAAAAATTATGTGAGCATATTAAACTAATTAAACACACACCCACACACACGCACACGCCCGCGCCCGCGCACACACACACACACTATCAGCCTATCATCGTCCACTCCTGGACATAGGCCTCTCCAATGGCACGCCACAATTAAATTAATTAAACAAAATGACACGAATCCTAGCAACAAAATAACAGAAAAATTTTATTATATGTATAAGACAAATAATGAAGCATCAATATGTTCAGAAAATACCTTCTCAGCGTGCAGATTACATGAAGATAGACGAAGGGAGCGTTGCGAGAGAATCCATACAAGATACGAGATAAATTACAGAAGCTTAACAAGTCCGCTTTTCCCATTAACTTTCACGTGCTCACACAATGAGGTGACTTTAGCGAAAAAAATTTTGTTCATCGTTTCCCCTACAATTACTCGTTAGCTAAATATAAACGTAACATCACGCCTGTAATCTCAGAAGGGGTAGGCAGAGGAGTACATATGTAGTACACTCCCACGTTTCACCAGTTACGTTTAAGTCCCAGGGAATTACACCGGGCATAATTTCAGACTCTGAGACACTATTAGAAATTCTAAATTAGAAAAATCTAATAGCACCAGACACGGGATTTGAACACAGGACTTCCCTATCAGCATTCGCGCTTGCAACCACTCGATCAACGAAGCAGTCTAATACATATGTATATATGTAATATTAACATCTTGAAATATTTCACATAAAAATGTATCAATTTTAATATTTAACCATTTTTGATCAAGACTGGAAAGTGTTATCTATGTACTAATGGATGTACAATGGAAACTTGTTCCATAATTATCACAAGTAGGTAAGTACCTAGCTCCTGTTATAAGAATGTTTATTAGAAAATCACATCTTTAGAAAATTTTGCGTAGGTGGAGTTGTTGAATAGGCACAAGATATAAACATGTCTTGTTATAATTTCCTTCATAATATTTCCTCGTATTATCAATTCTAAAAATATCTTAACAATCATAATAATGTGGACCAGGAATGGTTGGAAAGCTCCCGCTCCTGTGCGTGGGTATACGACTCGTTTCATAATATTTATGGAGAACATACTATTTTGATAACAAAAGAAAACATAATAATTTTCGTCGTACATATTTTTGTTAGTTATATGTACGTCAAACATATGCATATTCAACCTTTCATTTCATATTTGGGGTATAACTTTGCCATTCATGAATGAGTTACCGTTTTCATAAGTGGTCTAGTCGACGAAATGCCTAGAGCAGATGAAATTTTTTCTGGATTCATAAGTCAAGTGCTGGACACCTTTCTAATTCTTCTGTATATAATGGAAACGATAAACTGACATCCAAGTCACATATGAAACTGAACAGACATCAAAGGACATTTTTGTCTATCTGGTCGCAGTTTCATCTAACATAAGTAAAAAATTTGTTAGTTCTTCCAAATCAAGACTTCCTGCCTACCAGAACCATTAAAGTTTCGCTAAACATTGCCACTTTGTGCCGGGAACATCGCCTACGTTCCTTCTCGCATACCAATGAAAATACCAATATTTATACATACATATAGGTATGCTAATAAGCAGTACCAGACCACAAAGACGCCTAGATATGACCTAATTTGTATCCCAGACTTTTACATTAAAACATTCTAAATTCTGTATGATCTACACAAAATATATCTTAATATCGTTACGACAGACATTTTACTCTTTGTTGCCACAATGAAAACACGTAAAACGACAAGAAATAATATGTTCTGTCATTTTTATCTAGAATATAATACATAGAGGGATATTTTTGTCAGTGATACTTTCTTACTGTGTACATTATCTGTAGTCGTACCATGTAATAAGTGAATAAAAATATTCTTTATCTGTATACACACGATAGTGTTTACACAGATACAAAATAATGATTTTAACAATTTCCATAAAGTAAATGAATATTTGCTTCAAGGTTGACTGGATCATGTTTATTTCATATCTATTGATAGTTTTGAATAATACGTTTTATGAGCATATAAACTGCGTAAATTGTAATTTATTTTTATTAGATCCACAAAACTGGGCTTTGCACTTATGATACAAGTAGATACATTGTACACAGACACTATTGAGACATTGCCAACGTCCTTATAAGTGTGAACCCACCTAGCATAAACAATAAACACATCAGTAAATATTGCAACGACTAATTGGAATATTAATTAATAGTATCGATTATTAACATTATTAATTTTATTTTTAATCATGACCTAATTAGATTTTAATTTTAATGTTATACTAAATATGTTATGTTAATAGTTAATAAGCTTATTATCGTAAAAATATGCGATATATTTTACCTTCATTCGTGTAAAAGTATTTCTTTTGTACACCAAAAGGGATAATCTATTAAAAATTCCATCTTGTAAACCCTTCTCAACATTATTATGTTTTCAGAAAATTTTACGTTCTTTTAACTCGTGAATGAACTGAAACGAACTCAATTTACGATGAATACGGTTTAAATTGGATTTTGTTAAAGTTAGGGTTACGTTAATATATATCTTCTCGATCTTATGAATGATGTTTATATGCTGTTTTAGCCGACGAGGCAATTCTAAGTCTACCTATATCACAACAGAGTATTTGCCTACAGCGAAACGGTTCAAAGAACATAGTCACTAATTAGTAACTGATAATAAAATTATTAACTATTTACTAACCTGTAAATCTGTAACCCGTCAGTTAAATATCGATTTTATTCAAAGAATGAATGGCTCCAAAAAAAGCGACTTGCGTTATCCGTTTGGTTGTTTATTCTATCTTATACCTGGCTAAAGAGCCGATTATAAAAAAGATAAAGAGAAATAGATAAGGCAACTTGAGTTACCCCAAAGTTAGTTCCATTGTGTTTGAATTTTCCATTGCAAGTGTCGCGCTGAGAGACTTCTTTCGCTTCGTCTATATACATTAAAGTCGACATACATATGTACCCTTAAAACCCTTCAAAAATGATAACTTTCATCTTGCGCACGTTTACCTTAGTTTCAATTAGGTTTAAGAAAAATAATATTATTTGGTATCGACTCGTACGTACAAATATCACACCTACGAGTATTATATTTCAAATCGTACAGACAGAATCTAAAGATTGCCACCGTATATTGTCCTGCCAAATTTACTTTGTCTCTTCGACTTTCATAAAAGTCGAAGTATAAATTTCATTAAATTGTAGGTACCTCAGGTATCATCAGTTTTTGAACGCTACAAATACTAATAGAATGCGAAACTACGTTTAGATATAAATATTCATTAATCGCAACTGGTATGCTAATTTCATTTGGCTTTTGTACGGCGTTTTAAGTGAGACTCTGTTTTAGAATGTTATTTAGCAATTCAAGCGATTGTAAGTAGGCAAATTTCTCAGTTAGCGACACATTATTCGTTATTATTAGTATTTAGTCAATCGTTATTTTCTGTACTTACACCTTTGAAATTATATTAAATTTAAATAATAAAATCACAAATACCCGCCTGTTGCCTACGTCTTGTTAGTGATATTCGGTTTGTGGCTGCTAGGCCGCGGGTCGTGAATTCGATTCTCACTCACTACTATTTGTTGTGTCTTATTCGAAAATTATCGTCATGAGTATGTATTTAGAAATGTTTATTATAATATTTGTCAACTGTAAGGTCACCAAAGCTCAAATAGTACCTACTCCTAGTTAAAATCACATGTTCGTGCGTGAGTGGTCTCCAGAGCTATCTGAAAAGTAATTCGTTATACCGCAGGACTAAAACAGACCACTCATATTGTAATTTATTTACGATTGTACAGCTACAATTGCTAAATAAATGAAATAAGCATAGCAGAAGGTTCTTTCGTCTCACACCTTATTCCACAGGAATTATACGAGTAACATAACCGATAAAAAGTGGGAGTAGGTACTACACTCTTGTCCCCACCCCTTCGATGTGATGCTAAGTATATTAAAAAGAAAAAAATAAAAAAGTTGTAAAAACCAAACTTTCACTGCGCGATTAAAAGTAATTGACAAAATTTACATAACATCTGAGGGTAGTTCCACAAACTACATTTACGTGCTAATCTCCCGAGCGCGCACGACGGCGCGTAAATTGGATTACACGATTTAGTTAATCTTCGATTACAAGCGTAATTGGTGAACGCATTATTCGTATTATTAATAGCTTTCATGTAAAATATTGTTAGCAGAAACTAATGATTTCATATAGTTGTTCAACTGAAATCACCATATTACTTGTAACTATTCAAGACAAGAGTGAAATGGCACTTTCTAGGCGACCATGCTACATCCTAGGTGGTACGAGTATCTCGGTTACAACAGATAAGCTTGCAATCGAACGCAAGCGGATTGCTATTTAAAAAAAATCTTCTGCGTTTCATTGTTATGTAGGCAGTTACCATTTTCCATGTCGAGAAAACAGTAGTCGCGAGTAACCTCGACCTATCTATAATCTATCAATAACTATAAATATATCTAGCTGTTACCATTAAAAGATATTTAATAATAACCTACCAATGTCATATTATTGTTGACGGCATGACGAAATTATAAATTGGACTTTTTTATAATCTCATTTTTATGGAAATGATATGGCATAAAAATAATATTTACATTTTATGTAATAAAATATGACAGAAAGTGCACAGTTTCACATTTTTATTTCAGTGGTTATTACCATTCGACAGCGTTATGTCATAACAAACGGCCAGTTGCCACGTCTGAGGGGTGCTGAGATAAAAATATAAAAATGCAAATAGTTTGCATGCGACATGTCACGGGCAGACAGACCGGAAAGATTTACAATGCGAACATATAGGGAAACCTTTTTTACTTATACATAAACACATTGAGTTGTTCCCTTTTCCTAAAGGTTCTATAGGGTCAAGGCAAACAACACCACCTGTCGGGAACTATTGAGACTTTGTTTAGAATAATCTAGAAAACTTAGAATAATAGAAGAGCTTGTTCTCATATTCACAGGTAGTAGTAGGTACGTAGTATTTTATAAGTTTTAATGAGTAGCTAATTGCAGATATTGCGTTTTTGTTATTTTTAATAACGACTACATGACTAAGGACCAAATACAATGAAGTATAAACACACCGTAGATAATAATTTAGTGTCACACACCACGTAAAATAAGAGCAATATCAGAACACGAGACAAGTGCATAGTAAGCTATTAGCATGCATATATAAATAAAGTGCAGAATGAAGAGGCAGTATGGCACAGAGAATGATATTTAGTGCTCCGCGCTGTTTACTAATAATAACAAAGCCAAGAAGTGTATCCCCGTTGTTATAAACTTTCACAATAAGCGGAAATATATAAACTATTTTATGATTTCGAACCCGTTGTCCAACTTTCCAACGGTTCACGTACATTACATAAACAGACAGATACCGGGACGAACTTTGTCTAATAAATATTGCTCGTTTCAAACCCTCACAAGGCAATAGCACTCAGTTGTCAGTTACCAACTTTAATTTACTTCAAATTGATGATAAACAATGTTATATTTATGACTGCAATGCTTTTTGCATCATAGGTATTTATAGGAACGCATCTTCACCGCAACTGTGAAAATCCTGGAACATACTTCACCACACTGTTTCTACAAGTCATTGATCGGATATTTCTTATGCACTACGACCTTCGATAACTGCTACCTATCGATATTAATAGTGAACAAATAGTTAATGTACTGGAGACATGACGATCTGCAAAAATCTGCACGCAGGAGCTAGATGCGACAAGCCCAGGACAGCGCGCGATAGAGCTTATTTAAGGAGATCTGCCTATCTCAGTCCAGCATTGAACTGAGATAGGCAGATGACGATGACGATAGTTAATAAACCATTTACAATACGATATCACAGAAATTTGGCACTAGCGTTCAAGCATTCCAGATCGAAATGGCCGAAATGAACGAATGCCATCATCATCATCATCATTATCAGCCTACTCCCGTCCACTGCTGGACATAGGCCTTTCCAATGGCACGCCACTGAACTCGATCTTCAGCACTTCGCATGCAACCACTGCCACCCACTTTGCGCATATCGTCACTCAACCGAGCTGGAGGACGAATGCTATGGTGCTCATTAAATGGCGCCATGTCAAACTAGAATGAGTCAAGGTACGACGATTATGACAATACTCATATTGTATACACTAGTGTGAAAGTCTTTATGCATAATCATTAATTAATTGATCCGGCCATCGGGATTGATGTATACACACGGCCACTTAGGCCACGACCTTCCAAGTCTTAATAAAACACGGTCGTCCTAACCAAACACATACACATGTCAAACTAGCCAATTTCCTCGTAAAATTAAGAGATTAATGCGTTCTGAAGGATAGGTCGAAACTGTTTACTTGGTATAAACTTAACGTAACATTACGTCTGTAATCCCCGAAGGGGTAGGTGTGGAAGAGGGTAGAACACTCCCACGTTTCATCAGTTACATTTACGTTCACAATGAAATAGGTGCCGAGGAATTGTCATATACAGGGCACGCATTCGATCTCCGAGCCACTACTAGAAATTTCTACAAGAAAATCTAAGTTAAAAATGAATTTTAAATGTTTCAAATTCTTTATTATCCTATTAGACCCTTAATTCCTCAAGAATTTATGACTGAAACGTTAAATAATATTCGAATATTTCTTCAGGAAGAAACAAATTTGAAAAGTCAAGTGAATTTGTTCGTTACTACTTCAGTACAAACAAAGGTAAAGGTTTTCAAATTACTAGTGCTTGAAAAATCCCAATTGATATCAAAGAGTCCATGTCGGCGGACGATTTATCCATCAACGTCAAGAAGCGT
>DWME01008241.1:0-11880 GCA_018244795.1 Parelbella ahira ahira
CATACATAGTCTTTTTTGCACTATTAATAGGTATACATATAAAGATGGTCTTTTTTATAAGTCTTATTAATTGTTTATTTTAATTTTGGAAATAGAAACCAAATTAGGGCTGTTCAAGTACAAAGCCATTTTATGTGCTGATATAAGTTAAATAAAAATAAATTAAAGCTGGTTCCTTTTCCTAAGTGTTTCATTAACACATATTTTATATCTAATATCTAGAAAATATAGGCTATTAAAATATGAACAAGCTTTGAAATCAGTTATTTGTAAACTATTAATACCTACTGTTCTCTTTTACCGGGCAGACATAAAACATGGGGTAACTGTATCGTTTATTGTGGTTTCTCTACATGTGAAGGGGTGAAGTACATTCTGTTTATTTTTCGGGAAGGCCTGATTCTTTTCGCACGTATCCGAATTTCTTCTGCGCTAGCTCTTGCATGTGCCCGGCGGACTTAATTATATGACTTAAAAAATAACTCCGATTCAAACCGGTAGGTACTCAATAAATTACGTATGTATATATCCACCAAACGTTTTATATTATAATCGAATGCTATTCTGCAAAAGTAAAAACATGACTTATTTTAGGCATTCATCAGAGTTCCATTGTTCATGTTACAAAACATCTGATGTATTGATTCGTCAGTGGAACATTGGCGCTAGAAACCTGTTTAGAAATCTGCGCATACGCGTTTAACGTGCACCAATCGGAGCGCGCTAGCCGTATGTATGTATGTATTTGCTCGCCTTTCATTGGTTCGTGTAGCAATGAGTCTGTACTCACTAGTTTTTGTGTATTCAAGGCAACATTTTTAAGTCAGCTAAGACACATATAAGAATGTTTTTGTCTTAAAGGATTTCAAAATATGCGATGCATTATTTATTGGTTTGTACTATTGTTGTTTGTTTGAATTTACCATAGCGCTTGTATTGTCCTGATGGGGTCGGTATGGGAATGTAGTACTACCATGTCTCGCTTATCGTGTACCTACACCACCCATAATGCATACAATTGAATGAGTGGTGGACCTTTTGAATTTATATTAAATAAATTAAACAAAAATTAATTGATTATGACTTATATTATTGTAATACGGTTTATACGATTATTATAGTTACGTTAGTATTGTACAAAATGTAGGTAATTGGAGGGGAGATTTCATTCGGCTAAAGGCGGATTAGCAAATAACCGAAGATCGAATTGTAAGATTATTCCATACAAGCCGGCATAGATATCGTTGTCAACGTACGATAGGAAAATAAAGCCACTGCGACTAATTAAATTGTGTTTGTTAACATGATTATAACTCATGTATATTTCCGTCAGTCTCCGCCGTGACCTCGCTGTAATCGGCGGGAGCTCATGAAGATAGATCTCGTACAGGTCCGAAGCTAGTCGGGCCATCCCGAAAAACACAGGTACTTGAGTTAAGCAGGTACTGGGTCCTGGGACCTGAGGTCCTGGGTTGAAATCTCGGGACGGGTACCTACTTTGGGTTTTTCTAATTTAGGATTTTTAGTAGTAACTCAGAGTTCAGATCTGTGTCCAGTGTACGGCAATATGCTAACCACCTATTCCACGGGACTTAAACGTAACTGGAAAATCTTGTGAGTTTACTACAATCTTCCGCTTATCCCTTCGGGGATAATAGGCATGATGTTACATGTTACTAGTGTCAGTAATTAATTTAATCAATATATAATTCGAAACACTGCTACGGCTGTTATTAACAGAACTCATTATGAAAATTTAAGCTTAAGCTCTTTTGATGAGGAGATTATTCTCTCTTATTGAAAGTATATTAAAATTTTATTTATGTATGTATTTTATTATACCAAATAGGGCAATCATGCTATCCTGCTATCACTAAACAACTTGTTCTGGTCGGAATATATGGGACCATATACACCTGTGGAGTAGCTGTAGTTGAAATTTTATTACATTTTCAAAGTTAATATTGACGAATACCGAGAGTTATATATACAATGCTATGCTATGCTATAAATACGATGCTACTCGTATGTGCTTAACACCTTTAGAACATAGTATCGTATTTTTAAGTTACCGATCACACTACGCAAAGGAGACAGGTGTTCTACGTGCGAGTGAGACAGGTATCTATATTCCTTCCCACCTTCTACATCTGATATGACGTCATAACAGGTGGCACGCAACGGTTAAACTTGACACAGAGTAAGCAACTATCCGCTCCCTAGTTGACATACTGTTTTTATCATTGTAAATCGTATGGAACTTTTGTACTCTGTGTCATTAAGAGGTCAAAAGACAGATGGTTAGCGCGTGCGGTCAAGTGTGAATGGATAAAAAAGGGACCTTTTTTGCGTCTAAGTATTTTTAACGGAAATCTATTCTACTTACTGTTTAAATTTAGAAGAGAATACGGTTTTTGTATTGATAGCAAGGAAACTGTTCTTCACGGAAACCTTACCCATTTTAAGAGCAGACCCGTGATCAAGAGTGGCATGTTGCTTCCTAGAATAAAACCGTTGCATCTATTTTTACCGTAAAGCAATTGATTAAAGTTAATTGTGTTTCGCAACCCTGGATGTGGTTTCTGTTATGTATAACTTCATACACGAACACATCAGTCCTCTGGAATAGCAACGGATTTGTAACTAATTTTGAATAGGACAGATATTAAGAGATACTATTTGCGCTCACACTAACATGTACTAACTTCACTAACACTAACGGTACTATTTTTCTAATTTAAAATTTCTGGTAATGACTCGGAGTCTGGAAGTGTGCCCGGTGTATCGCAATAGGGTCACCACCTATTCCATTGAGGGACTAAAACGTAACTAGTGAAACGTGGGGGTGTACTGCACTCCTCTGCCTACCCCTTCGGGGATTACAGGCGTGACGTGACGTACTAACTGACATTATTATTCCTCCTATCCAATCGTAACTGCTGCCTCTGACTTCAATACTCTGTTTACAAAAAATGGACTGCTTTACTCCAGTTGGAAGAGGCTCCAAGTAGAAGCAAACACGAAGCATTCCAATTTAGTTGATAGAGAAGAAACACATGGTTGCTGTGTGGTTGAACTTCAGTTGTATTGGGAGCAGACGTATTCAATAGCACTCAACATTTACGAGTAACGTTCGGTTTGAGGAAATCAATATGTTGCGAAACGAATCATGGACATTGTATTACAATTGCATAGTATCTACGTCAGTTCGTCTGTCTATTATATTGCACTACACATGTACACACACACACACGTATATACACGCACACGCATATACACACACACACCACCAGTAAGTCGATAGACCGCGTGAGTGACACATCCATTTGTGCAGGAGACGTGTGATGCCGAGATTGAATATCTCTTGATACATACTGTCGTATGTTGCAGGTGAAGTAAATAGATAGGCTAGTATTAAAAGTAATATAATTTATCTAAATATAAAAAAAAAATCGACCCATTTGTAATTCCACTGTTAGAATATGGGTCTCCTCTCAAATTGAGAGGGTTAAGGACATAGTCAGCCACGCTGGCCAAGAGCGGGTTGGCATACTTAACATATCTTTGATTTTTTTTTAAATCAATTCTAAGATGTGTAGCTTTCCTCTAGACGTTTTCCTTCACCGTTTGAAAGTGATATTTAAACATAAAATGTACTTTTTGTAAAGTGGTGCGCGCCCTGGATTTGAATCCAGCACCCCCGGAATGAGAGGCTGAATTCTTAACCATTAGGCTATCACTGCTTTTTTAATCACTGCTTATCTGTCTAATTCCTTAATAAGTCTTTATTTAATAATTCCCAATTTTTGTTTTTTTCTAATTTCAAAATTAATCGTTACTACGTTGAAAGCTTTGTTTTTAGTGAATCTGTTCTATGTGTCAGGACCGGGTCTCTACCAGTTTTCGTCTATAGTTTTATGTCCAGTGCATGCCAAGTAAGAATTGAAATATCACATGGAAGGGTAGATGCCACTCCTGATGAACACAAACAATTGCTCAAATCAAAGCACAGTAAAGTATTCCACTATGTTATGTTTCGTGAGTGTTAAACACATGATTGTATATGTGCCGGCTTAACTCATATTTGTTTTACGAGATGGCGTGACTAGTTTCGGATCTGTACGAGGTCTTTGATCATGAGCTCTCGCCGTTTGCAGTGAGGTCGTGACGGAGACTCTCGTACAGGTCCGAAATTAGTCGGGCCACCCCGAAAAACTCACGTGAGTTAAGCCGGTACAAATGTAATCACAACAAAGTAGGTTCAATTGATCAGAGACATAGAAGTACTAGTATATCTTCTCTTACTTTTTCTGTTATTTCTGTTACCTAATGTAATTATAAATGAACGTAAACACGCGTTTTTAAATTCTCTGTTTCAAAAATGTTGGTGCGGGCTAATCACCGGGACCTGTAATTAATTTAATCGTTCACTCACTGCCATGTAGAGGACTGTTCAGAGTGTGATTTAGTTCGTGTACAGAATATAGAGCGTATCATAAGCGATCGAACTGGAAATTGAACGAAATTATATTTATTTGTGGACCCAAAGCGAAATGAAAGTATGAAAGCAATTGCTAATTAGTTAAACGTCTCGTTTCAACACGTTTTTCTCTATAATACGTAAACCTTTTTAAAATATTGACCCAGTGACCTAAAAAATAACAAGGAAAAATCAGCGTTATCCCGAAATTCGGCGTCAGGTTTAATTAGTCGGAGATCGAACTCCGACATCTTAGCGTCAACTGCTTCACTCGTCATTCTCTATTGACACTTCCATCGCGAAACAATACCAGCATTATTGTAATTTTACAAGTTTATTTTGCTAGCTTTACGACGTTATTCCCAACTGCACAAGATTCAAATTCCCTTGTATTACACAGCCCTATTACTGTTTTGACATGTACAAATTTTAATATGCGGCTCATGTCATTCTTATTACTTAGACAATAAGGTTGATGTCAGCGTAGCCGGGCTTGTGAAAGGCTATGCGGTAGGTACATATAGAATTAAGCCGAGATGTCAGAAATCAAAAACAATTATCTTTGTTTTGTTATCGGGTTTCCTTGTAAAATACTGAAGAATATTTCAAAGGAATACGAAACGGAAAATGTTGATTCCTCTTCGTGCGTTCATAAAAGCGTTTAGTCCTTTAAGATGTAAATACTATTGAGGACAGGATCGTCAATTTAAGAAATGAGAAAAATCGATGCAAATCGTTGATCGAGTCAGAAGATTGCTTACACGTGTATATACACCGGAGTTCAATACGAGGCCAGTTTTTCCAGTACTCGTAGTTCTCTGGAGCCCGATAGTTTGTAATTAATAATTTAAATAAATTGCACTATATGACAATAGTTGTCCTGTTCCTACAGTTCTATGCAACGTCGAATACAAGTCTTTATTGTATACGTGCAATAGCGGCCTCTGACGATTTACGTTCTGTTTTATATATACAGGCTCATAATCGAAAAACTGTGCAGGATGTTTTCTGGGAATGCGACGACTACTGACCTTGTTTTTGACTTTTCAAAAAATCTCTTGATGATTTTTAATCTGGCGATGAGTTGAGAACTTCTCTGGTATTGCCCACATAGAAAGCAGATGATGACCACATACAATAAGGTGGTTTATCAAGTGCCACAGAAGTAACAAAGCGGTGAAACTCCAGATCAGTTCATATAGTTAAGGGAAACATGAGCCCGGCTGTAGAAAAATAAACAATTGCAAACTACAGCAAATGACGACACCGACAAAGATGAGAATTTTTTCACAGACAATTTTGTCATAGAATTTGTCTGTCGTTATTTACATTTGCAATATACAATCTGTCTATTCCCTGAACAAATATGAGAAATAAAAAGAAAACGTCAAAAAGCGAAGCGCCTAGTTAAATACAAAAGTCAAAAACGTGTAGAGAAAAACTTTTGTTCCGTATAAATATAAATTCGTAACGACTAGTTCAAACACATATGCACGGATAACATATGTATGTATGCATAGGTATGTATGATATCTGTGTCTGTATTCACGCCTATTTTTATATATGTATATATGTACGGTACATATCCACTGCATGTCGAAAAGAGTAACTTTGAATTTTCAAACGATTTTTCGTTTTTCATACAACCATCTAACACGATTGCGACTCGTAAAGCTGAGGAGCGACATACGAACATTCTGTCTTGTGTAAAAATTGGCTGTAGCTGAAGTAACCGCTTAATAACTTACGTGTTTGATACGATGTAAGAGAATGAAGTAATAAAATCTGGAGCTTAAGCCTTTTCTTGAAGATTATAAAAGAAGTCCTATCTGATTTCTACCCTCAAGTAATATCACGTTTCCGACGCATCTTACGCTTTTCTAGTCGTATAAAATTCTTTCAAAGAATATTCTTTGAACAACCCTTAAAACAGGGCGAACACACAAACAAATAAGATCTAAAGTAATTCAAATACCGACAAACAAATATTTGCTTCAAACGGGGTTGAACCCGGAACATCCAACAAGGTAGGAAAGTAAATAAGAGTATATTCTAACTTTTAAAAGTCTCTCAAGTGTATGATTATTTCGAGAGGAGTTCGGGAAAGGCTTCATTTCTACTATATATATTTTAGAATTTGTAGACGATTACGATAACCGCACGTGCATTGGCCAACGTGGCCCATAGACATATTATAGATGTATTGAAAACAAGTTTTGGTAAATTAAACGGCCTAATTACCTAGAGCTACGTATGTACATACATACTTAACTAGTGCAATTCAACGTATTCTTCAAACGGTAACCGTAAAATTCCTGCGTTGCTGCTTTGCTGCTATTTGTTTGCAGAAAATTTAATTCCCATTAGTTTTTATAATAATTCCTGAAATAATGTTTTAAAAGCTTCTTGACAAATGTATGACTAAAAAAGTAAGCGTCGGCCGTGAACCGTGTGTAATGCAGCAGTAATCTTACAGGTTGAAGAAAAGTGAATATTTAATGTGGGGGCGGTTAAACGGATTTGGCGGGTGAATTATTTATCACAGCCACGGTTAAATACTTTAGATATTTGTTTATTTGTTATTACAATTTAGACTATATCTATTATTACACATGTCACAATTTGACAGCATAGTCAATGTAAATGATACAAATTAATGTCAATTTAGCAAAATGAATTAATGAAATGATATCAAATAATAAAATGTCAAACTAATAAGAAGTTGTTTATGACGTAAGTTTAACGGCTAATTCGTCTGCGCTTTCATTTTATTTCTAGGGCGCTTGTAGTTCTAAGACTAGTTGCTGATATTCTAAGCTGATCTGACGAATATGAGAAAGATTGCGATCTTCTGACAGATAGTTTCGAGTTCGATATGGATTGTGAATGAAAGTGATAATTTGTAAAAAAAAAAATGTAACATCACGCCTGTAATCCTCAAAGAGGTAGGCAGAGGAGAGTAGTATACTCCTACTATTCATCATAATTTGATAGTTTGTATGAAAGGATTTTGAGATACGAGTTGTAAATTAATATTCAGGATTCTCGCAGTTGTATGATAGAGTTGCCCAGCAGTGGAACGCAAAAAAAATATAACAAATGTATTGTGAATTGTGAGAATTTCATGGATTTTGTATTTGTTTATATTTATGTGTTAAGACATTTACGTTAGATTAATGTGTACGTTGAAGGATTTTAATGACCCAATGCAGTTCAATTTAGTCACCAGAATTAACAATGCGACAACCGATCCCTGATAATATTTATACATAAAAATAATAAGAATTTACAGTGTATGCTGTAACATACTGAATTCCCCCTGCCGGATACAAATCTCCGTTAGAGGGATGGAGTATACTCCCCGTACTTTTCAAATAGATACCATACATACAATTTTACACCCATGTATGTATAAACCTGTATGTTTAATAGACTTGGTATGCTCTGAGAGCGGAAACTAGCCTGCTGCAAGGCGATAATTAATAATAGACTCGATCTATGCTTTAGTGCTCGATATATTTTCCAAAATAGAAGCGCTAATGACAATTTATCGGTGGCAGTTTTCCAAGGGCAGAATGGCCCCAGTGTTGTTTCAGCGGGCTTAGTATTTACGACAAGACTGAGTTACAAAGCTATGAGCATATCCAAAATTGACTTTAATGTGTAGTTACATGTACTATAACATAATAGACCACAAAAAATAGCTGTAATAATAAATGATAGCAAGAATTCTATCAACAGTTTTGCTAAACTTTTCAAAGTTAAATCAGCGGAAGTAATTCCATTTAGGACTGGGTTAATTCAATAGTATTGGTAACACAGAAACACGTTATAAACACCTTTCATATAGGACATGTGATTAATTAAGGGTATAAAGTCTATTCCCAGAAAAATATTATTATCATTGTAGAGTTTTTTGGGGTTTTTGTTCTTTTTGGTTTTATAGCAAATTTTTCACCAACGAGCGAAAGTTATGTGTGAATTGAGGAGCTTTCAGTAAAAGATTCTTTTTAACTGACATCGAAGGATGGACGAGACTTATAAAACTTAAAGAAGGGAATATAGGGCATGCCACTTCAAAATACTTGTCTTTACCGAATTCTGGTGACCTGAAGAGCGCACACACAGATGCAAACCACCCCCGTGTACGTAACACCCACACGGCGCTGTCGCCCCTGGATCGGCGAGCGGTTAGTATCGGTTGTGGAGCCGACGGGAGCGCACGTGTGCTCCGTACGAAACGAACGAACGTCGTCGTGTGTCCGCGAAATCCTGAACTGTTGACCATCTGTGTGTGATTTTTAAAGGGTAACACGTCATTTGGCGGGAAACGCGAGTGCTTGTGATGTAATGTTCCATGAATAAAGTCGGATCTGAAAGTTCAGTACAAGTGATCAGGATTGTAGTTTTGGAACGTCGTCGAGTCGAAGCGTAAGCTATTTTTAATGATTTTCTTTTTGTGGTTATTCAGCCGATCTGCTCTTGCTGTTTGATGGTACTGGTCACCTATATTATTATATTCGTTCCAACTTTAAATATTCAGAATACGTACGTTTATTTTGGAACGGGAAAGCTTTCATTGCAAGACATCGGTCCAATGTCTTTGAAATATATTTCGATCTTCTACGTTATTATAGGACTCCGGCCTAGAAACGTGCGTAATTAAACCGTATCTACGTAAATAATTATTGTCCTATTTATTGTGTAAAATTGCTTTGGGTGACTTGTACGATTCTTTTGGTTACTTGTCTATAAAGCAGTATCTCAGGGTCATGTCTACATGTTTTTTTTTTTCTTGAAACAACGGTATTAATAATCACAAGAAACATCTCTAACCTATTCGCTAACCCATGGATGTGATGTAACAAGTTTATGAAATAGAAAAAAAAATACTTTTAAAGTAGTTAACTACAATAGAGTACAGTTTGAAAATTTATCTCGATGTGTATGTGAATGGAAAATACAACCTTTGGTTTCGATAGCACAGCATGATAGCAGCTTGTTATTCAAATGTAAATAACGTAATTGCTTGGTATTCAATGTCTCCTGATTCTAATCGCTACATAATTCAGAATTATCCAGAATCGGTTGTTTGGTAGAGGCGATTGTTAGAGCATTATATTTCGATATAAGTCAATGTTATACAGTAATATTTACAGTCAGAATGAAAACGATAACTTACATATTCCTACCTTTACGACATTTGATTTATAACTTTAGGTGGAACTGTATTTATTAGTACTATAAATTAGTTTAAGAATATGGTTATTTAAAAAAAATGGTTACGTTTTTGCCTTGATACACTAGTCCATTATAAATTTCCATGTAAATATTTCTTTATGAATTTAAAGTAACCGATACCTGCTTACATGTATGGAAAGAATGACGATGAAATGTTTCGGATGAAATGTTTCGGATCTGTAAGGATAGAGATATTTAGCACTAGGTTCGTACCTGCCCCGTAAGGGTCATGGCGTGATATTATAATGGTACTTTCATTTATTTCTTTTGCAAAAATATTATATTTGTAGTTGAATACTAGTATTAAAGTGAAACGTTGAATTTAGGTTATGCTAAAATGGATACTAAAACCCATAGGTATTTAGTATTTACCTTTAAACGAAAAAAAGCTCTGAGGATATTCATGAATATGTGACGTTTACGAGTTAAGCTAAAACATTTCGTATCTTAGTGTTCTTATTTACTACACTTCTCAAAGCGGAACAAAAAATAAGCACTGGTGTTATCCGTAGAACTGTATATATGTCTTATATGTATGTTTTAGTTGAACCTTGAACAGTACAACCATATCTCAACTCTATCTCTATAGAGTTATGTATGTATACATATTTGTATGTATAGGAGACAATACTCATTGATTAGCAGAGGACGACCTAATATCTTAATATCTAATGAATATAGGTGATTAAATCTATACCCATTTATAATTAATTGTAGCCATTATATCAATACAGTCAGTAAGGTTTATATTTTTACAATATTTACTTACTTTAAGCTTAGAACAGGTAAAATGTACGAGTATATTCAGCAAAATGAAGCTCATTTTGTTAGATGACGTGGACACTAACATTAGGACTGTCTGCTTTTATTCAGGACACTTTACGTATAAGTTTACGTTACGTTATGTTTACGTTATCGTTTCTTAGAACTATGTGGCTCGCTGTGGGAGCAATCATATGAAAATGATTTTTGGAGAACGCGTGTTCATATCGCTCTTCTGATCGAAGTAACTTGCCTTATGTGCAGTCATATGAGTATTACTTTTTGAGAACGCCTGTACCAAAAGTCTGACTCATCAGTGCACAGGGGCACAATTTAAATGCAAATAGCCGAGCACTTTATGAAATTGCACATCGAAACAAATTCGTTCGAAAGCCTCCGTAGCTCCACAGCCGGTAGTTAGTTTTCAGTGACGTACTTGTGTGTGTTTTGTTCGCTATGGACCTTAAAACTTTGCCTTGCAACGTCATTTTTGGTGTCAATAATTGTTGTACTCATATGGCATAACAACAGGCTGGTGTTATCCTGAAGGGCTGGGCAGAAGAGATTTGTACCCAACTTGTCAACAGTTATGTTAAACGTTCCATGTAATAGGAATGAGTCAATTGGAATACAACATCATCATCACCATTAGTCTATCTCAGTCCACTGCTGAAATCCCCGATACAGCACTAGTTTTACTAACCACTTAATTAAAAACCGCCCAAAGTTGTATCCAAAATGAATGTGTATTGGTTGGTGCATCTAATTCACGTTTAACGGAACGCGGCGGCGTAAAAACGTTCGCATTTTATAACTAAATTAAAAAAGGGTATTTTTCTTTAATTGCTTTATTTTATCATAACACCCCGAGCATAGAAGGGCGAGTAAATAAAGCATTGTTTGAGCAAGGAATCGTGTTTCGTTTCCTGAGTAAATACATACGCCGCGTACCTACATTATCTTGTGCCGGCCGCGTTTTATCGTGCCACTCTACATTTAATTTCATTTGTAAAATACTTCCTCATTTAATTGCAATTATAAAACCTTCATATTATACATGTGTAATTCTGAGCGGAGTGCCGTCTTCAAGAGTGAAAGGATTTAAGCGTTCTTGTTGTTAATAATGAAGAGGATGATGATGTGCTGTGTGAATTCCGCCGTGTCCCATACAATAATAACAATGTTTTATTTCCCTTACATTTCAATGCCTCGTTGGTCGAGTGGTTGCAAGCGTAACTGCTGATCGGGAGGTCCTGGGTTCAAATCCCAGGTCGAGTGCTATTGGATTCTTCTAATTTAGAATTTCTAGTAGTAACTCGTAGTCTGGATCAGTGCCCGGTGTATGGCAATAGGCTCACCACCTATTCCATGGGACCTAAACGTAACTGGTGAAACGT
>DWME01008242.1:0-11877 GCA_018244795.1 Parelbella ahira ahira
GGGCTATGTTTTCCAAACGGGACCGAAATGGTGCATCTACTAACTGGGTCAAGCTCGCTTGAGTCGGGTCGCCACGTGCTGAAGCCCGCCCCCGCCCTGCCACACCTCCGCATAATTAATGAATTATAAACCGTGGCGTACAATGATAAGGTTTAATTTGCTTTGACTTAATGCTGATATATCGGCCTTGTTCAATAGGTAGTACACGAATTAATCCAGCTGTTGTTCGGCAATCGATGCTATTGGCGTGGATTAAAGTCCTCTTTTGTTTGTACGATATTTGTCTTAGATTTTGTTTAATGTATGTATGTAGAAGTTAGATCGTCGTCTCTTTGTTTTATTTCATATTTGTACGTTTAATTTAATTGTGTTGAAGTCACGGTTCTTCTTTATTGCTAAAAGGCAAATATTTCTAACTCACTCTCCTTTTACAGTAATGTTACGATACATGTAATATAATATTCAGATTGTTTTGGATTACATTTAACGTTACTTTCACCTTGTAGTTGATTTCGTCATCAAGGTGACGGCCAATTATTTCGCGGATATTATCGATAGCTTGGTCGAAGCATTTATACTAAAATATAGCTTATAATAGAAAGAAAAAAAGAAAGACAAAGAGTTTAATGGTAAATTGTTACGCTTGCTTATGCTCATTTGAATATAATTTTTGTTTTTTCGTACTTATTAATTGTGCGAACATCGATAAAATGATCGAAACAGTTGTCATTGACAAATGGGTTATTTTACTTAACAACATACAACTGTTTTTCTTCTTAATAAGTACTGTTGTTACTATTTGCCAGTGATCTGTGAATTATCTTTATGACTGACTGACTGCCTCGTTGGTCGAGCGTTTCCAAGCGCGACTGTCGATCGGGAGGTCCTGGGTTCAAATCTCGGGTCGGGTGCTATGGGATTTTTCTAATTTAGAATTTCTAATAGTGACTCGGAGTCTGGAATTGTGCCCGGTGTATACCAATAGGCTCACCACCTATTCTATATTACACTCCTCTGCTTACCCCTTCGGGGATTACAGGCGTGGTGTTACGTTTATCTTTATGACTGGATTTCAATGGTACGTGTTTTGAACACGAAATCAAAATACATGTGAGGTTTAGCAGTTATTTGAACGCCGACCGTGTTTCTCAAGGGTGTAATAAAAACGAGTAACTCCCTCGGAAAACGTTACTTAGCGATATTGGATTTAAGATAAATTAGTCTTTCGTTAAATTTTGTAATTATTTTTCAATATAAATATGCGGACCCATTCTCTAACTAACTCTTCCCTAACTAACCTACTCTAACCCTACTACCTACCCTAACTCTACTCTAAAGCAGAAATTTTAACAGAAGTAATCAAGTTGTATCGGACGTGAATACTTACGTAATACGTAGTGGTAAGAGTGAAAGTCAGTAGTAAGGCCGTTTGTAGGACACTCGGTGGTAGAGTATAATACTTTGCTGGGGCGCTGATCATTCTTCACGTTTTGTATCGACCGAAGATACTGTTACTTATTGATCATAGGATGGACGAGTGTATTTATATAACCCACACATATTTATTACGAAAATCCGTTTAAATTATACCAGGAATTTACAAACTTTGTAGATAGATTAGATTAACTTTAGATCTAGGTGCTTTGAAAAAACCTTTAAAATCTTGAACAGATTGTTTGACAATATTGAATATTCATAACTGTTATGTAGAGTAGAAGCACATTAATGTTCAATGTCTAAACGTTTATTGTCATTATCAATAGGTTTAAAAAAGTTATATGATAATGTGCAGACGAACAGTCGTTATCGGTGCCAAATAACAGCGGTGCAATGTAGGTCTCCCGGCCAACAGCGGGTCAAGTTCGTTTGGCTTACGTCGCTTGCTTCTTTCACATTCAAACGACTTTCACTTCTTCACCTTGGTGATAAGATCCGAAATCGCTATCATTAATTTAATCTCGATCAAGCGTAGTGGAGCGGCGTTACTTGTTTCCACTTCTCTTTCTCTCAACTGATTTTCCTGTTTCACCTAAAACGGTAAAGGTTCGTGTAGCCATTGTAATATAATATGCGTCGTTCTCAATGTTTCGCGATGTTTGCAAAGTTTTGCTTTCGATTGAACATCTTCGAAACGATTTGACCGGATACGATCATTTTTTAATATTGATGGTGCCTTTAGTGTTTGTATCGTTTGCTTTACAACAGTTATCGATAAATGAAAGAAGAATTGTCATGTGTACCTAGAACCTCCACAAAGTTATTGTATAACTTTCCCGCACTACATCATGTGATGATTGCGAATAGTTTTGCTTCGATCTGATGCAGCTAACGATCAAATATATACCACGTCTAGCTACTCTACAATTACTCTAAACAGTATACATAAGAATCCATAAACAAAAGGTTTTCTCTGTATGTTAACTTTTCAGTGTATCTGCAAATAATTATATTAAATTCTTTATATTTTAATTTTTTAAATAGGCTAACCAGGAATACCTATTCCATTGGACGGAAACGTAACTGGTGATACGTGGAAGTGTACTACACTCCTCTGCCTGCTTGTCGGGGATTACAGGCCTGATTATACGTTTTTTGAATTTTTGAATTTGAATGACGTGCAAAATTACATGTGTAATTTAAGTAATCGTATTATGTTTTGTTATTTCCGGTACAAATATAAGGATTTTACAATAAGTTGTGCCGGAATCACGGATTATAATGTACGGGAATCCAATGACAAATCCGCGGATAGTTTAAATCTTTGTGAAATGAAACCGAAGAAACTCAAATTATAATATAGATAGTACATATCTCGTCGTATTAATGATGGTAGTATATTATGATTATTTGTGTTGATAAAATTATCTTTCCATTTATCAATAAGTTTATCCTATAATTGTATACAATGCTTTTGATTAATTGCGTAGCCTGTTCGTAACGAATAAATCCCAGTTTTATTCCTTCACAAAATGTTGTTGCTGATTTGATTGGAAATCCTTTAATCTTTAATACTGGCTGACGACACTGTAGATGATAACGACCGCTTGGAAAGAATTTCAATTAATTGAACACAATAAATTTTGCTCGGTAAAAAAAAGTAAATCTAGAGTAGATAACTAGAAGATCAGTCAAACGAATTTATTTATGCTGTATTTTATTTTATGCTGTTTTAAGTGAAATAAAAAAATGTACTCGACGATTTATAAAATATATATTAAAAAAATATTGAAAACAATGTTAAGGTGTTTGCTGTATTCATCTAGTGTATTATATTCTCATATCAGTATACTAAGAGTATACATGTGTTTGCTGATGTGATATCGTTTCGAGGAGAGATCTTTTTCTACAGTACTATATATTTCTGCGCTCGACAAGCAACAATTTATATCGCCTTAACGTCATGCTCGTGTTTTCGCTTAGTCATGTTCCTTTCTTTAACCGACTTAATTATATTTTAGGATTAATCACTTATATTGTCCGAGTTTACAAAGACTTATTTTATGTGTCTAAATTAGTTCGTTGTGTTAGGGTCTTTATTTTGT
This sequence comes from Parelbella ahira ahira, assembly GCA_018244795.1. Taxonomy (NCBI): domain Eukaryota; kingdom Metazoa; phylum Arthropoda; class Insecta; order Lepidoptera; family Hesperiidae; genus Parelbella; species Parelbella ahira. Next base: position 3,543 of record DWME01008242.1, read on the forward strand.
AACTTTCATAATAGGTATAACTTTATGATTAAGTTGTGGATAATTAAGTTAGACGTAGATTTCGTAATTTAGAACTAATATTAGCGTAAATTCGGCTCCATAGCACCACTTTGCTCTAAATGCTCGTGTGCCGGTAGTCAGATATTGCATGATGTGTTTTACGGCAATGCACCAGTCTGTCGCTGCTTTCCTCCCAAAAACACTCTCCACGCCAACAGCTTTGAATTATATATGGAATGCTTTTTACACTTACGCGCATATTGGCATTGCATTAGAAAGCGCACGGTAAAGGAAAAGCAAAAAAATTGACTTAAAGATAAATAAACAGCTTTTGGAATGAGAGATATTTAATGTAACTGTAAATTCGGTCTGATTGGTATTAACATAGTTTTGCAAATGTGGCATATCGCCCGAGCTCTTGGATCGAGGACCGGGTCGCCGAGCAGCCAGAAGCGTAAGTGGTGTATGGGGCCCCAATGTGGAAATTGTTTAATGGACGTGGTTTTTTCTCTTGTTGCCGTAAGGTGGGGCGCAGGGCCCGGGCCGGAGACCCCACCTGCCATACCTCCACTTACGCCTCTGGATGTATCGTATGTGACAAACACAATATACCCAATTTCACATTTTGTTAACAAACAGGGCACTCAAACAGGATTACAAGGGTGGCAAGCGTTAACTAAGAAAACAATACATACATTGTCGCTTAATACTGTATAAGCTTTGAAATATGTCGTGGTAGGATTTCTTCGCCTCTTTCATTTTTCTTTGAAGCAAATCGAATGAAATGAAAAAAGAAACGGTGACGAGATTACAACGACCTTTGTGATGGTACTTATATCTAGTGCGTTTAATGTAATTGTCAAAAGAATTTACGTAACGCGAAATGAAATATAGCCATAACGAGTATCTCGTGTTATCATGTTATTGAATTGAATTAATAATATTGTTTTGTTCCTTAGGTCTTTTTTGCTTGATTCGAAATAATTCTGAGATGTAATGAAAGATGTGCTCTGTTTGTTAGCTAGCTGTGTTATATCTAGTTTCATAGTTGTTTTATTTGGACGATCCTGAATTAGTTACTTTTGCTTCCATTTTCAATTCATATATGTACTAATGTATTGGGTAATCTAGCTTAGCTTGCTTCTACTTCACGTTGTTATTTCTGTGTTTTTATAGTGCATTTAGAATGTTTCGGCTATAATTACTTAATTTTAAAACAACTATTGTGTGTGTTGCCGCAGTTGAAATTATCTTCATTTTAATTTAAATGTTTGTGGTGTTTATGGTGCTCGTGTGTTATAGTGACTAACTCTAAGCATGTTTATCATTCATTATCTAAAATTTCACCTTTTATTTGTATTTCATCTTGAGTTTAGACTACGTATAAAATAACGTTTTTATCAAAGGTGTCAAATTTATAAAAAATCCTGAATAGTTTAGGCATAAATGTTGAAAAAGAAAAATATCAGCAATATATTCGGAGAGGTTTCAGAAAAAGCTTTAATAACGACTCTTGGCAATAAGTTTTCGCTTTTAGCCGCATTAAAATATCGGGACGTAACTTCGCCTAACAAATTACAAAATCTACGCAGTTCTTTCCAAGGATAGAACCTTGGAAAGACCTTCGTGGAATTATTTATGTTAAAAGGTAGCTAATAATGTTACACGAGACTAGAATCTAATTGTGGTTAGTTTTTAGGAATATTTTTTGTGTGAATTGTCTATTCCTATCGTTTGATATAGAAAAAGTTTATATGATGTGTTTAAGTAAATCTTGCTTTGTGACATACGTATGGTGTCTGAGACAGTAAATATAGCTGTTGTATAGTCGAGGTTAACTCTGTTTAGATATGATTACCAATATAAGTGAAATTTCCTATAGACCAGAGCATTGCTTTTTTGCAAGAAGTACATTTGATCCAGTAAATTTCAGGTCATGATGACTATTACCAATCTTACAAGGGTTGACTGATGGAAAATGCTCGGAGTCATTAAATTCGCCTTTTGAAATACTGATGTGTCAGAGCTGTATATCGTACAGAGGATTTATATTCAAACTTAAATTATGAGCTTAAATTTATTGGCCAGTGTGTATAGTCCCACGCTTCTCACAATCAAACGAAAATGCTTACTAATTCTTTAGCAAAAATATATGTGACAGTACTATTTTATCTGTCAAGGGGAACCTTTAAAGTTGTTCTTTCCATGTTTGTTAAGTCTACAGGACTTTGCTCATATTTATATTTTAGCTAAGTTGTAATAGGTTAGTGAACATGCCATTCATCGAATATGTTGAATTATCTGTATGTCTCAAACTGAGATTGACCGCGTAATATGCGTTTGGAATTACGTAAATATTTCATTTAAAATGAAATTTCGTCGTATTATTAGCATATTATATGTTTGTTCCGATAATCATTTTATTTGTAATTTAATAATAATAGTGATAATTTCGCTGCCACTCTTATTATTTTCTGTTTTTTGACGGTCTAGCGCCTCCGGATCGGAGGTAATCCAGGCGTGTAGTCATATATTTCGAATTAGTCATATGCTACTATAATCTTATATATATTTGAAGGTTTTTGAAAGTTACAAACAAAATTTACAACACTGAGCGTTATTTAATACATTGTATAAAATTTTATTACTTTTCTTTATTATATTATAGATGTTAGTTCGATACTTCGTTTCATTCCTATGCGAATACGGGCCTATTCAATAAGACTATCCTGGGTAACGCATTGCTAATTTGTGTTTTTTAACCTTGCGGTCCTGTTGTTACGGTCGCATGAGTTCAGCTCCAGAGGTTATTAAAAGGCGACGAGGTGTTTGACTTTAATAAAGAGAACCTGTTAATTTCATTTGTGGTTTGCGCATTTCTTATCATTAAGCGCTGTTTTAATTAAAACCGCACCCTGGTATTAATTTCTCAATTTGATATTTTTTAACGTGTATTAATTAATGAATCAAAGAATATGAATAAAATTCTTTTTTATAAACGAATTCGTAATTATTCTATATCAAAGAAGAAATGTGTCCATTATGATTTGTGAATAGACTTGGCTATGTCGGGGGTTATAGTAGGTAATATAATCTTCATAGAGTGTGTCGACTATGAACCTGATAACAATTGACTGACCGATCATGGACCATTGAATTAATTATTAATTGATGACGATGATGATGGTTTTTGACATTCGGTGCTCTCTTCCCACCCCGTATAATACTAAATCATTGACGGAACCGGGCACGATGCTATAATAATAATATCAATAATGAACATTAGCGCTAATGCTGTTACTTACAAAGCCATAAGCGAATGTGAGATGCAAGTAATAACTCGGCATCATAACGGTGCAGCGCGGCCGGGGGCATCGGTCCGCGAACGCGCACGGCTAATTCGGTCTTCGGGACGCTCTACGCGCGAATAATCTCCATGATGAAGCGGCGTGTGCTCTTTGTCTACTCCATTTTGACTTTATTACTACTAACCATTCTATTATACGATAAGAATGTTTATGGAATAATTGTAACGAATAAGGGAATTATGTCTAAATGGAGTGCAATCCTCGACTATCATTATGAAGGGCCGGTTGATCTGTGATGTTAGCTCGTTGAAAAGTCGATTATTCTAGTCATTACTATATCAAACTAAGTAATTATAATAATGAAATAGTTTGTAACGTTGTCGCAGATCTACGTCTTTTGTACTAAAAGCTAGTCCTACATTTTACCTTTTCCTCTAAAGCTTATAACATTTATTTCATCATCTTCATCATTTGCTTATCTCAGTCCACTGCTGGACATAGGCCTCCCCCAATGAGCGCCATCGCGCCCTTTCCTCGGCTTGTCGCATCCAGCATCTGCCTGCAGCCTTTCGCAAATCGTCATCCCACCGGGCCGGAAAATAATAAAATAATTCATAAAATAATGTTATAACAATTAACATTATTTTATTAAGAGGATTGACATAAAGATAGTGAGTGATGTATGTATATTATACAGCTGTATGTATATGTATTTATGTAAGGTCTTTCTAACATGTATTTGTGCGTGAGCTCTCGTTCTTGGCTTTTGTGAAATAAACATGTGTGTATTGAGTTTTAAATAAAGCAATTCAATATCACTTAGTTATTTTTGTATTGTGTTTGTATTTTGTATATACGAGAAAGAACGATACATATACAAAATTCATTTAAAGCCTTATTATAATGTGAATCGCAATTAACTTTACCATGCAAATGAACTTTGTCTGTCTTAGCCTTAACCCGCCTACTTTGACTATTATTACCACGGAAGTGTTTCAGCCAAGTTATTAATAGCCTTGGATCGTACGAATATTATTGTTGACGCAATATGTTGCTAGAAATGATTCCTTGATTTTTTGTATTCTTCATTTTACGCTTATAATATTATTTACATGTTAGTACGTGTATTTTGTGTTTTACTTTAGTATATTTGAATATTTTATTTTAATTTTATATTTCCGCTCGAGCTTTATTCATGTTCTCAATAAAGATAGCAAAATGAAAACTGCCTCGCCACATCCCTGACATTCGAGCGTAGAGAAATTAGGTCGTATATCCGCTGAGTGAACTAATAGACTGAGAAGGGCTCGGTCTAAGAGCGTCATTGTTATTGACTAACAGCTGTAATTGTAGCGAGACGGCTACCTACCGCGAGACGTTATCTCACTATGTTCTATTCGGATATTTTTGTCCCGTTCATTTCAACTATTTCTATTTCGGGTGCCATTTGGAATCGTTTGTTGCCAATTTGAGGTTTTGTATGCGTTGGGCCCCAGTTCAATGATTGGTAATTGTTAAGATATAACAATATCTGCGATTGTAAGTACGCATGAGTGAGACAGTCGCAGGTGTTCTAAGTGTATGTTTCCTTTCCTTGTGTTTTATTTGTGCTAATGATTATATATGTACCGGCTTAACTCTCGTACGTTGTTTTTGGGGTGGCCCGACTAGTTTTGAACTTGTACGAGGTCCCTCCTCGTGAGCGGGATTTTAAAACTGTATCGTTAACAAAAAATAACTGTATATAAGGAAATTCATACATACATACACATTCTTGGAACATTGTTGTAACATAGCGAATTTCAACGTAAGTTTAATGACCCAATTGTATCTCTGACCTTTTTACTGAAGATAAAAAAAAGATTATTTTTAATTATCTCGCGTCACTTTAGAAGCTAATCGAACTAAATCACTTTTATTCGAGCCGATGAACACGAAACGTGAAACAGAATAAACTCGATGAGTCAGCGATAAACTGTTTGTATCAGAATTTAGGTAGTTCTTTGTTCTCAATTGGATTTGGAAAATGGCTGCAATAGTTTTTCCATGAATGTCCACATCCTGGCATTTGATCGCGCCTTCGATATATTTCGTCACTCTTGTTGATCAATTTTACCATGTTTTGATCGCAATACTAATTGTTTAAATATAATACATAGGTCATATGGTTTGTTTCCTCGCTTCCTATTAACTAAGATTACATTATAAACGAGTTGTATAGCCTACTTGTACAACTTTACAGGGTAGGCAATTTTTCTTTACTACGCCTTTATTATTTACCCTTCTATCTTTTATTGATAGATTTTGTATATATCCGTCCAGGTTTATTCTGATTTATTTTCAAAGTAATTAGATCACCAAATAGCTTGATGCGAAGGGATGGAATAATGGCAGTCGTTAGTGTGATAATGACCCAACTTCTGCCGCGTTATCGAAGGTCAAGAGTAACTTGCATACTTTGCATCCAACCACTGCCAGCTACTTTGCTTATATCGTCTATCCACCTAACTGAAGGGCGTCCATGCTACCAGTCTGTTGTACTGATTGCAAATTCGACGTTGAACATTTTATTCCACATAGTTTTTAACAATGATATCATGGCATTCGAGACTTGAACATGTTCTTACTCCGTAAACTGCTTTCAGGTCGGGCATCGTTCTCGTTTGTCGAGCGTTACTTAGATAATAATTATCTTGTTGAAACTATTGGCAACTATTTATTATTTATAATTGATCATTTATGAGCTCTTTATCATTTGAGATTAAAAGTCAATGTGCTTTAAGCAGTGCTACAATGTCAAGTGCGTCTGTTTTTTGTGGGTAACAAGGTTGTGTCATTTTGTTTTCAAATTTAATATGAGTTTTTAAATGTACCTTCAAGTTATTGGTATAATTTTCAATATATACTTTAATGTCTATCGGACATCGGGGAAAAAAAGACTATTGTTTTATTCCATGCATATACATTTTTTCTAGTTTTTCGTACATTCTGCCTTGTCACTGCCATATATTACGTTTGTGTTAATCTTGACGTTGCTCTGGCTAAGAAGAATATAATATATTTATTTTGTTATTATTGTTGCTAAATTTACAAGATGAGATTTTCCACTTTTTAAAGATAGTAGTTGACAATTTTAAAGATAGAAGTTGACAATTTTAAAGATAGTAGTTGACAATTTTAAAGATAGTAGTTGACAATTTTAAAGATAGTAGTTGACAATTGCTAATGAGCTTTGTGTTTGTACGTTCCACGATCTGCCCACACGTTGTTTTTTCGTGTACAGACGTTCGCAGTTCGACACCCGGCTCCCCATGTCTCTCGAAGCACATATCTTGTTTGTTTAAAGATATGTTTGCAATGTGATTAGATGTTTGACTTTTTTGTTTGAACATGGATTATTAATACATTATTTACATTTATGTTACTCGTTGTTAGTATTTCGGCGACATTTCTTTCCAGACTCTCTTCTAATATTTAAAGTGACACACACATTATAAACAAATGGAAATTGTTTCATGTGAAATAAGAGTTTTAGTCATGTAATGCATTGCTGGTTAAACTTGACAAGTATCAGAATATTATTATAAGGCAACGAAACTTAAAATTACTATTGTTCGAAATGTTCCTCTACACATAACTGAGCAGGTATGTAGGTAGGTAGCAGCTCTACCACGTCGTGTAGGTAAACACATAGCGGGTTATTAACCTGCGTGCAAGGGGCTAAATTGTGAGTTGGCTTTCTTGAGTCTGCCTATGAGTATGCGCATGTTTGTTTGTTTACAACTCTCCATAGCGAACAATGTGTGGGTTCGGTTTCGGCGTGGGCTCATTGTAATACTAATTCACGATGGGTTTTGAAGTAGCTACTGATATTACAAACCTTATCTGTTTTGGGTAGCTGAGTCAGAAAATTAACGCATCCGTTGCTGCGCACATCTGTTTTGATTCTCTTACTGGTAGTATAAAAGCGAAAGTTAGTAGGTATATTTGGAGTTATTTATAATTAGTATCCGTAGATTAGGATTCGGAAAATAACACAGGCAAAATAACACATAGTAATAGAATTTGCCACAGATGGCGCTGCCTGACTAATTATAATTTGCGCTGTATATTTATACAAGATATTTCAATAAAAGAAATCAAAATATTTAAATTATATATTTAATTTCAATAAAAGAAATCATTTATTTGTAATAATAAAGTTTTAAATTAGGGTGAGAAATTTTTAGTCATCAATGGTAAATAAAGACACTCCGCCATATTGTGATAATACTACAAATCGTCTGAATCCTACCCGCGTGTCATATTAATATTATACAAATTAATCTTATACAAAATATTAATTTATACAAAATGTACAATACACTGCTGTGTAATTTTATATTAATTGAACTTTTTCCTTATTTCGTTGATGTTTTGTTTAAATGTATAATCAAAATTACCCGTTCCTGATTATAGATGTCAGTGTGCACTGATTGTATATGTACTGGTTTAACTCAAGTACGTTTTTCGGGGTGGTCCGACTAGTTTCGGACCTGTACGAGGTCCTTTCTCATGAGCTCTCGCCGTTAAATAGCAGTAGCAGTGCATACTGCTATTTAAAATTTCTCATTTGACATGTTCCTTTCATTCATAATACACTATAAAGTGTTAGTAATTCACTGTATTAATGCTATGACGAAATACGGCATTGTCTATTGCTTTGCTATCCATGGTCACATGAAAAAACCGTTCACAGAGTTTTATCTAGGTTTTGGTACATTAATATTACTTATCCTTATCTTAGGACAACTCAAACATGACTGCTTGATCGAAATTTAGACAGTCTATGCTACAGTGACTAGATAGCTGATAAATTACATGTGATCATCATCATTATCAGCCTACTCCCGCCCTGTGCTGGACATAGGCCTCTCCAATGGCACGCCACTGAGCTCGATTTTCAGCTCTTCGCATTCAACCACTACCAGCCTTTTGCGTATATCGTCACTCCACCTAGCTGGAGGGCGTCCTACGCTACGTTTGCC
>DWME01008243.1:0-11874 GCA_018244795.1 Parelbella ahira ahira
CATATTGACATTATTGTTTATGCTACAAAAGCATACAAACAAACAAGCCATTCAATTAATTATAAGCTTGTGTAGTAAATATGTATGAAATCAGCTATGGTGGGGCAAAAAAAGAAACAATATTTATAGGACAAGTTTTTAGGACTTCATTCTAGTTGAAAAAATACTAACACAATGACTAATATTTTGACAGTGTTGTTAACTAAAAATTTATTGTATTCTTCACTTTTAATTTGGCATATTAAAAACTATGTGTACTCTTTACGTGTGTCCATAACATAGTAACAAAGACAATCATTTGATCAAGCTATCAGTGTAAATATATTATGTATTACTATGTATTTAATGCATATAATGTAATAAGTGTGAGCTGAGCATTCTCATATTTAATTCTCATTTACCTCTTAATGTATGATGCCATATAAATATATAAAATTTTGGAAGAGTCAATTATATTATTTAATTTGCCTTGATATGTATGTATTTGATTGGTTTATATCAGACAAGATCTTTTGTTTATGATGCTATCAAGATCAGTGTGCTTTCATCTCACTGTTGAAGAAATGAAGAATTTGATTACATACTCATAAATGTACAAAAAAGGAGATACTTTTTAAAATTGGATGTAAGAATTTCTCATACACTTTTAAACAATAAATGTCATTTAATTCTAGATTCACAAAACATTTTGGGCTTTATACCATTCATCACTTAACATTGCTTGCTGTTTCTGTTGGTTCAGACAATTACATTAATTGGTTCTTGTTATAACTGGTATTTGTTGTTTGATATTTGATTAAATGTAAAGTAATTATATATAGATAAATAATCCAAGAAGAGATCTGTTTCTGTTATCATGTAAAATTTTTTGGAATATATCGAAGACTAATAGCTTTCAATCAAGATATATTACAGTTGCCTTGATGTAGGTATATTTTTTCATCGTTTATTCCCCATATTATGTTCTTATTTTATACTTTGCGCTGAACACCCATGTTAATTTTTTGGTTGTGACGTACTTTTTTTTACATTTGTAAATATTACAGATTTGTTTATCGAAACTGTAAAATTTCACTTACAATAACATGTAATTGTGAAATCAGTTATTTGTGTTCATAAGATATGATTTAAATAGTTTGAAAGTATATATCGGCAGATTGTCGTATATGTTGTTAGATTGGCTATTCAGTCGAGGAATCGTTTACCAACTGGGCCCTAACCTGCGCGGGGCCATGACACTACAAGCCCTCTTGCATTAAAAAAGGAAAAAGGGTTAAATTAAATTGAAAAAATAAATTAGAGTTTAGTTTCATTTAAAAGGGTTTATACATTCTTAGCGAGGAATGAGAAGTAATATTTTGAATAATGGTTTATCCTCAGGGCCATCTTTGATATGTCTCGTTATTTTCTAGCACAAGGCGTTCAAAAATGCATCTGGGTGGTAATTATTCAGCTTTGTGAGCGCGATGTTTCTATTCGTTTTCGAGCTCCTTGATATCGAAAAATAGTTTACGGAGGTTTTGTTATTACAATAGATATTATTTATTTGTTTCGTTTAATTATTATTTCGCTCGGTAAATATTATTTAACGTTATTTGTTGAGACAACGTTGACGTTGGTCAATAACGGCGACTTAATTTGCTGCCAACTGCCGTTTGTTTCGCCCAAATTGAGCCTTCAAGACCTCCCGGTCCCCTCCGACCCAGTCCCATCCTATATGTCTGTACTTATACAAACGGGTTTTACGAACGTAACATCACGCCTGTAATCCCCGAAGGGGTAGGCAGAGTGTAGTACACTCCCACATTTCACCATTTAGGTTTAAGTCCCATGGAATAGGTGGTGAGCCTATTGCCATACACAGGGCACGATTCAAGACTCCGCGAGTCACTACTAGAAATTGTAAATTAGATCAACAGCACCCGACCCAGGACCTCTCGATCGGCAGTCGCGTTTGCAACCACTCGACCAACGAGGCAGTCAACGGGTTTTGATTTAATAATTAATTTTCTGAAGTGGTAACATCTTCGATATACGCCCTTGTGTTTATATGCAATATATGTAAACCTGTGTTGCTCTAATGTGTGCTAACTTTGTTAAATAGTTTATATTTCTTGTGTGCCTGTGATGATACTTAACAATACTTAAAGAATTGATATAAATTCAGTTATAAGTAATTTACTTAGGTAATGTTGTTTTTTACGTGCAGTTTTCACTGTATACGATAATATAGTGTTAAATAAATAATATGCGATAAAAAATGGATGCCACTTTCTTTTCGTACTTTTCTGTTTACAAAGTATTCTTTTAATTTTTTTTATTATCATGGGGTAGTGCCACCAATGTTTTAGTGCCTAATTTATGGTACTATATTTTTTATGTTTAGGTCTTATCTATTTTGTTGAAACGCTCGTTGAACTTAATTAAAAAGCGAAAAATAAATAGCTCTACAGAATGAATAATGACTAAGTTCCTATTGAAAAGTTTAAAAATTACTGTACAGTTCTTTGAATCTTATTCTACCTCTAATAATGGCTATTAGGCACGTTACCTAACGACCCTTCATAGATGTATTAAAATTTTAGTTTTTAAATGCTGACGCTCCTTGTTGACACCAGTATTCGAATAAATAATAACACTAAAACTTTCACTGGTGACGACCATTGATTAGAATCCCAGTGTGCAGTGACCGTGACCAGGCGAGGAAAGCTAATAGGAAAGTGACATTTATATCCCGATATCATGTTAGGTATTATCTACCTATTATATTATTTATGTTGTAATTGTCATTTTAGAACCACTAAAAATATACGAGTTGACATTTTGTTGTGTTCGATATTTGAATTTGATTATTTGCCATATAACACGATTTTTTTTAAATTAGTGACAGTAACAAATACTTCAAAGTAAGTATTCCTGAATATTGATCAGTATTGTCGCCATACGAAGTACATAGGTACTTGTTCGAAATAAGTTGAGTTGAAAAAGCTATTAGGAATGTGCGGCGCAATGATATAAGCCCTTTTGAAACTAGTGCAACATGTGATTTTTGGCATTTTTGTTTTCTCTATGTACGATACACCAATGGAACGACCATCTTGGATTTTTGAAAAATAATTTGGTCTATGATGGACTTGAGAAAAAAAAAGTAAAAAAAGCGTTACTGTATCCTAGGAGTTAGATTTAAATATTTTGTTATGAATTGTAGTATAATTTTTGAAAATGTGTACAGGCTGTACTAATACTTTTGACGTAAGAAAATTAGCCCTTTAGATATTAGCTATTTAAGATCAAAATTGGCGCTCAGCTTTCTTATTATTAGAATGTGGATACATATATATTGAAATACGAATTTCAAGCAAACTATTCTAACAATTCTGTCAGGCAAATGATTTATAATATTTATTTATAGGTGAATCTTACTATAAAACAATTCTTGAAAGTGAAAATATAAATAAATCGAAAATATATTATATTACAATAAGCCAACACTATATTTAATATTGTAACATTATAAAAATGCAATATTATTGAATCAATATAAAAAGCATTTTTCGGTCGTTTTGTAGGCAGTTGAGTTGTTTGCAAAATTAAGTATAAATAGATCTTATGGTACGATGGAGCGGAGGTCGGTTTCCTTTTGTTAGGAAAATCTATGTAACATTTATTATACAATCAGTTTTCATCCAACGGAATTCATGGAGTAATTTTACGTGGTAGAGTTTTAGTCTCGATTCACTTGCAACAGTACGGTCTGCTAGGTTTCGGCAGAGGTCACGTTGTTGCTTACCAAACAATCGTTTACATTAATTTCCCTTTAAAAGGACATGTTTGTTGCTCCAAACTCTACTTTAAAATGGTTCGCGCCCATAATTTTGTAACATGACATAAGACCTATTTGCGATGGTTTTCGATCAATATTCATAGTTAGTTACTTTCGTAAATAGGCAAATGGTGCCGAAATAGCAATATTATCAAAATATAATGAAATTCGAAAAGTAGTTTTGGTATATAGGTAATCCTAATCCTTCAGTAGTGACAGATTCTAAAAATAATTGAATCAGTTTCCATTTGATTGCTAAGGTACTGTTAGCGATTGAGCTTGTAACTAGAAAAAAAGCGCGAAATTTTAAGTCCGCATTGCGAATTTAGGGAGACAATCCTGTTATAAAATGATACTTAGTAATTTACATTAACCTGTTAAGGAGCCCTTCCAGATGATATGGCTGCGACTTTTGTTACACAAAAAATCTGTATGCTTTTATTTAAAATTGTTGAGAACGAATGGAACCCTACTTTGCAATTTATAATAGGTAGTAAATACATTAACATGCTCCATACTCGTGTGGAATAAATTAAAACATTTCTTATTAGGTTTAAACATGCGTATTGATTCAGTATGTTATGGTTACACGATGAAAGTGATTATAAAATGTGTAATTGTGCTTTTTACTATCGCAGTTTTTTTAATAATCGACTACCGGTCAACGGTGTATCTATTGCATAATACCAAAGAACAAAGAGAGATGCAATTTAATTTCATCGGTGTATTTATTTACATAATTTACTTTTATAACAAGATACTTCATTCGGTGTCTATTGAGTGTGCAAAGCATTTAAGTTTCTACAATAGACTTGATTTGGCCGGAGCGTTGTCGTAGATTTGCTGGTCCTAAGTAAGTATTTGTGCCATTGGTTTTCATTGTGAATCGATATATTATGATAGACGTTCTATCGATGATATAACGGGCTGTGATGTATTCGGAAAGGCGCCGACCGATCGTTCGAACGGTGTTCAATATAAGTGTGCGGAATTCACGCGCCAGCGCAGTGCCACTCCCGCCGTCCCAGACTCAACTTTACCCATGATGGGGAGACAGGTAAACATTAATTTGTCTGTTACGTTAAAGATATTTAACTGTTGTTAGAAAATATACTTGTTTGCTATTCCGTAAGTTACGCCTGTATTGGGCTGAATAATTTGGGTAATCTACTGAGATTGACTGCAACCTGTATTTGAGAGCCTGCGGTGTGCTCAATAAGTTATAACAGTTGCGATTGGACGCAATGTACGGGTTGCTAGTAGATGCTTAAGTCTATGATTTTAAAATATTGCATGTTCTTTTTCAGGTGCTACTGGCAGTTGCCTGCTGGCTCATGTTATGGAAAACGTGGGCTGATGCCAAGCGAGCCTTGACGAAGTTGGAGGATAGCGTGAGTGAAGGGAGTGTCCAACGTTTATACCGGAACATTCCTGTTGGAGTATACGCCAGTGCGTCCCCTTACGCTTCGTTCTCATTCCACGTTCCAACATTCGCATCGTCGCCGAAGATCACTCAAGTTGGCCCAATTAAACAGGAAAGTGTAATAGTAGAAAATATTCATGGATATTTGAAGGATTCCTATGGGAACAAATTTGTAGAGTCGCCTCAGACTGTTTCATACAGGAACACATTTCCTCAACAGTTTGTACAGTTACAGGAGTTGCCAGCCCATCTCGCCCAGCCATTAGTATCAGCGGCTCCCAGTTTTCAATATAAACAAGTAACACCCCATTTTTTCGGACCCTCTCAGTTCAAAGTGCAATCTTTGCATTCAGCATCGCCATCCTCAGCTGGTCGCTATGCTACAAATCAACCTCAGTTGTTTAGTGGATCAATAAGTACATTAGTGCCGGCCCAACAGCAGCAACATCAAAGCAGCAATCAACCTGTTTATACGGATCTTCATGTTGTGGAGCAATTTCAAAATTTGAAAAATGTGGGAAAATCTCAACGTTTGGCGGAAACATCTAAAAATCAAGAAATCTCAGCCGACCATGTACCACCAGTAATTCAGAGTGATAAAGCGCAACTAAAAGCTGCTGCTACTACAACAAACGCTAATAAAGGTAAAAAACCAGTGATAAATCTTGTAACAAAACCCATTGTGCCTTTACTGGACCTTAGCCTTCTGGAACCTCTTACTTTTGCAAATCCTTTGGTTCCTCAAGTGCAACATTTCTTACCAAGAATTAATTCGGTTAGATATCATAAACTACCGCAGCTTGACGTGAACGAAGTCAAAACAAAAATGAAAGAATTTGTAGTACAAAAGACTAAATCGTACGATAGTGGCCTTATCAAAGGCGTCCCTAAAGAGAACCCCACCCCGCAAAAAACGGAAACGAAGACTCAATCAGAGCATAAGGTAACACACGATGAACAGGCTCCGCCATCACCAGCTGAAATATCGAGTGATATTTCTAACGAGGAACCTGAAATTGTGTATGAGATTAATTCTCCCAACTATAAGGAAACCTACAAAGAAAAAGTTCTGAGTTATAACAAAGAAACGCAATCCGAGCCTGTTCATTACAATTATGAAAAGAAAACTGAAAATCAACCTGTACATTATAATTATGTCCATACAAATAAAGAGCCGTTACAAGTTAAGAGTGTTAGCTACGAAAGTGACAGTCATAATCCTAAACAACTTATATACCACTTTAAGCCTGAAGAAAATGGTCAACATGAAAACGAACAACACCATCCACAACCAAAGGAATCTGAAGAATCTTCTGACGGTTCTAGTGGAGATGAAGTATCATCACATGAAGGAGAACAAAAGCAAGGGCAGGCCTATGACAAAGCGACTCCACATCACCATGAAAGAACGGATCGTAAAGAAGAGGAACATCACCGCGAACCTGATAAAAATATCAGACATAATATTTATCAGAATGCTCCCCAAGAATACAGCCATGCTAAAAATGTTCCTATTGAAAACCTAAATGCTCACTTTCAACCAATTATAAGGGAATATGAAGAGGACATACGCATTTTTACACCAAAACAGCACGCTAATATAAAAGTGAATCCAAGTCAGCATATCCAACCCGGCCAAGTATCATTAAACCATAACTCTCGTGGAACGCCTAGCAGACCGCATGACTTGTCACACAATCAACCTAATACTCATCAGATACCTAATCACCATCCCGAGCAGCGCGTATACGAAAAGGTAAATAAAGAAGAATCACCTGATGAAGTGAACTCAAATGATGAACAAGTAAATGAAGAGGTAGAACGTGACGAAAAAAGTGAAGAAGATTTTGAGAAAGGTTACAAAGATGCAGCATATGGATTCCCAGCTTACGAAACTAGTTCTAGGGACTATGAAAAGGCAATATACGATCCCGATACTTACGGGCGGCCTCAATATCATAACGATTTTGATATTGATCATTCTCCATTTCAGCAATACCAAGTAGAGGGAGATGAATTTCCAAAATCGACGCGTTCGAACTATAAAGACGCGAGAGACAAAACCAAAGAAGAATACTATTTAGATTATGCTGTCAGTAAACCTGAAAGCCTGTTAGCTAGACATAAACAAAAAGAGGACTATTATAGTATTTTCAAGAAACATAAACCGCATTACTTGAGCGATGAACGTGAGAATAATAAACAACCCCAAAAACTAAGTGCTAAATATGTAGCTGCGCCCGCTTTCCAATACCGTAACACTCCACAAAAACAAAAACAAACTTTCGCAAAATATAAAGTGGCTTCCTATCCCCAAGTACTGGAATACGATTATTCGAGGGAGGCACCAAAAGATAACTCTGCTCACGCTACACGACCACACCAAAGACTCAAAACCCATACACAATTCGTTGAACCACAATTTCAATATGGATTTGAACCGTCAAAGTTACCCAGGCTTCTTGATAGCGAATTAGCTGCTATGGCGAGTAACACCAGTCCCGAAAGTGAAAATCCCGGTAAAAGAAAAAAGATATACAAAGAAAATTGGTATATAAAGAAAACGACTATGAATGACAGAAAAGCGGATAGCTGATGTATAATTTATTATGTGTTTTATTAAGTTATGATAGTTACTCAATAAAAACTTTTTTATTTTAAAGCTTATTTAATCGCCAACCAGAGAAAACATTCTATCAACTAATTCAATTCAGGGGGACAAAGAACCACCTACACTCTTACGTAAGACGACTTTCGCTATTGATATATTACGTGACAGACACCATTTCTTGTAATCATTTCAATTGCTGGCTCGAGAAAATAAAAAAAAACTCTTCAAAATCAACTACCGGCACGGCGGAGGAGCAAAAACTGTTGACGTCAATTTTGCATGCCTCTGCAAGCGGAATATTTGTGGCAATAGTAGATTGCTTACTGTAGCAAAGAAACTCTGTGGAAATAAATGAAATTTTTCTTTAAAGGTCAATGTGATTAACTAGTTCCAATTAGAATAAAGACAAAGTTTTATTAGAACAGTAAAAATATTAATTTATTAATTTGATTACAGATAAATAATAGCATTTTTCAAAATGCCCTTTTATACGTTTCAATCCCAGTTTGTTGCTTGTCTAGATCAGATAATAATTACTCCATTAAAATTATTAATGTCCGGCTTCGTAGAATGTTATTTTTATGTTATACATTTCGTCACTGATTGTGAGTCGTTAAATCTGTTGGTTTCTTTCGCGTCATAATGGCGGGAAACACATTTGACATTCCCTCTATATCGACGTTCAAACTTGTTTGTGGAGGACATAGGTACTATTAAAAAACAAAAATTCAGAATAATTAACTTACTTAATAATTACTTAGAATAACTGACTTACCAGGTTAGTTATTCTTGTGAATTTCTGTAGTAACACGTAAGTAAATAGAAATGTATGATTTTTCATTACATAAACATACGAGCGGTACGGAAGGCAATTGTAGCGTGACCATATCATTAGATTTATACAACGAGTTATCGCATATTACATTGTACTTTTAGTAAATATAATATACTATTAATTTATCTATTTATATATACAAATAAATTTAAAGAAAAAAAGAAAACAGATCTGTATAAAGGTATTGCTTATTTCTAAATATATTTGGAAATGGAAATTTATTGTAGCAGATCCACAGATCTGCTACAATAAATTTCTATTCCATTTCCAAATATATTTAATAAATTTTCAACCCATTTCCAGTCACAACTGGAAAGGGGTCTATTTATAAGTAACGGCAAATAAACATGTATATCTAAAACAATAGTAACACAATAAAATATCGACATGTAAACTACAATTCATATAACATGCTTACAAACATTGAATATACATACATACATATTATCTACATAATATGGAAAGCGCATAAAAATATTCTGAAAACATTCAAACGAATGATAAATAATTGTCTTTGACCTTCTAATAATATGCCTAGCATAGATAAAAGCTTTACATGATTTATATCATACCATAAATTTTACAAATGAAAGATCATATTCAGCGGTCATAATAAGACTAATTTATTCCGAATTATTTGCGCCAGTTGTGCGATTTCAGGGTAGCTTAATTATTTACGGTGAAACAAGTCAACAATGAGGTCTGAAATGATTCGAACATTGGGACATGAATTTCAAAAATAATTGACTATTACTTATTTACAACAAGCTGTGCCCGCGACTTCGTTCGCGTGGAATTTAATAAAAAAGTTATTGTTCATTTACTGCGCGGTGGTGGCATGCGCATGGGTTGCGCGCGTTACCGGACAATACTTGGACCTTGCAACTTTACTTAATTTTAAAATGTAAGTAGCCTAAGTTACTCCTTATTACATCAGCTATCTGTCAATAAAAGTCCTGACAAAATCGGTCAAGCCATTCCAGAGATTAGCCGAAACAAACAGACAAATAAAAATTAAAAAAAATGTTAATTTTGTAAATGTACCGTGTATACATATGTACATAAGCATTTAGTAAAAAGCGGTTATTTTAATATTACAAACAGACACTCCAATAATTTATTTATTAGTATAGATTATGAATTTCATGTTGAAACGTTTAGTGAAGGGTAGGTTGTTATATCAAAAAGAATTTAAAAAGAAAACAGACATTGATGTTTGTGGTCCTTTATTATCAAAATCAATACTGACACTGACAACTTAATGAGGTGTGATGAACTACATAAATATAAGAATCGTTACTGCAACGAATCTTTAAAGAAATTTGACTAGTATATTATTATATTCATATAAAAACGAGGTCTATAAACATTATCCTAACTGCTCTCAGACAGTAACACAAAGTACAGAGAGAAAGTGTTCTATATTAGTTATATCCTTAAAGTTACAAAAATGTATTACTTAAAAATATAATATATCTTAAATAGGCTGGAATAGACGCCCTGGAGTACAAACATGTACAAGCATTTTGGCTATCTTTGTTTCCTATTGTTTTCTGTATCGCTGTTTGGAGTATGCGCTCTTCTGAAAAGCCGAATTGTCATGATGATGGTTGCCATGCCCAAAGCTAGAGCGACAGCGGCTAGAACCACCGCAGTGGTTGACATTTTGTTGTTCATCGCTATCTCCGCTTCCAGTGCTACTGGTTTTAATATTTTTACAACTGGCTCACAGCCTGACTCTCTGACGAATTTTGCCCAAGTTCTATTTGCATAAGTTAATTCTCTTGGTTTTACAAATGGTCTCCTTCCCGGTACGGTCTTATTTGGTGTTATAGTGATATTGCGTAGCTGGGATTCATTATAACGACAGTAAAGGTTCTTTTTCTTCTTATTACCTTTAACGACGATATCCTTTTCTGCGCTCTTCGCACCAATGAGGACGTCCAAGTCGCCCTTAATCATATTCGCCCAGTCCCACATTTCCGCAATCTTGCAATCGCATACAAATGGATTCCCAATTAGATTCAAAGAATGCAGTTTGGGATTGTTAACAAAGAACTGTGGGTCAATTGTGGTTATGTTATTGTTACTTAAGTTTATTTTTTCCAATTGGTGTAAACCATCTAAAAAGGCGAGACTTCCTTCATTTGAATTAATTCGATTTCCAGCTAGGTTTAAATCGGTTATGTTCTCAGTGTTTTTAAATGCATCAGCGCTTAGAGACGTAATGTTGCAGTTGCTAAGATCAAGTATTGTAACCTGGGAAAGTTGCTTTGGGAACACTGGTCCTGACGGTGGAATTACTAAAGGATTACCTCCTAGTCTGATTTCTCTCAAATCCATGTAAGTGAGATTTTTAAAGAAAGCATTGGCATTTAGAGGCCTTTTTAACCCGCAGAATTCTAATTCTAATGTAGTCAGTTGAGTGAGATTTCCAAATAGACCAGCTTCGAGTGACAGTAGGTCGTTTCCAGAGAGCACCAATCTTTTCATTGATGTCATGTGTGCAAATGTGTCTGGTCCAATATATGAGAGATTACTGTATCCCATGTTCAAATATTCTAGATTATCAAGTGGTGCAAGAAGCCGAACAAACACATTAACTAAGGGATTGTGAGATATATCCAGTTCTATAAGATTTTCAAAGACGTTAAAGTTTTCTGGGAGATTGCTTAAACCACAATTGCTCAAGAACAATCTTTCCAACTTAGGTAATGGCGCTAATGCTTCTTGTAAATCTGGCGCAAACAAAGCATTACCAGAAAGGTGTAGCTCTTTTAATTTAGTTGCATTAGCGAAAGCCTCTCCAGAAATGGGGCCCTGTATCTTGCAATTGGATAAGTCCAATAATTCTAGATGATTAACACTGCTACCCAAAGTCATTCCGACGTCTAAAGCACGTAGTTCATTGTCAGCCAAGACAAGCGTAACTAGATTAGTACAATTCGAAAATGTGTCTTCAGATAGTGAGGTCAGACCTGACTTTCTTAAGTTCAAATATTCCAATCTATTGAGATTACCTAACACTTCCGGCCAATTTGTGTTAGTGAAGTAGTTACCAGCTAGTTCTAAGTTTTTTAAATTAACCAAGGACGTGAATAGATTACCTGGTATGGCCGTAAGTTTGCAATCATTCAATTTTAGCGTATCTAGACCTGTTAATACATCAAATACTCCTTCAT
>DWME01008244.1:0-11873 GCA_018244795.1 Parelbella ahira ahira
TAGAAATTCTAAATTAGAAAAATCTAATAGCACCCGACCCGGGATTTGAACCCAGGACCTCCCGATCGGCAGTCGCGTTTGCAACCGCTCGACCAACGAGACAGGCTTTCGCAGAGAAATTATTAAATTTTTTATTGTGAAGAAATTATAGACGGATACCGTTTTCTGTAAATGGTAATATATTCTGCATGAGTTTGCGAATAAACGAGCTCTATCTTTTTGTCCTTTCAAGATAATTATAGTCCGTCGCATATATGATTCCGAGATTCCTTACTAAAATTTACTTAGTTACTAAAAGTAATTTTGTATGAAATTAATCGCTCTATAATTATAAAGCATTAAGTACATATCCATCGAATAATAGAATAACAAATATCAATGTATTATATTATTTAAAAAAAAGTTGCTAAGCTGTAAATAAAATATTGCTAGGAATACAGATGGATTGAAATTGGAACGCGACGAATACACAATATACCATGATGTTTATTACATATTACACCCGGGGAAATATCAGCGGCCTCCCGAGCCCAGCAATAACAATTTGTAAAGGAATTTTATCGACCCTGAGATATTTGTCAGAAAGTATTTTTCTCTCGGCCAAAGCTACGCCGGCAAGTTAATAAGCCCGTATTAGCGTTACTTTGTTCCAGGAAAGGACGTCAATACTACTATTGTTCTGAGTATTAATTTTTCGTACGCTCAGTTTTGTGCTTGATGCAAGTTTTTTCTATAGTTATAAAAACATGTAGGTATAGGTTACATTTTTACATTTATAAAGTTTATTTTCCATTTAAATGTAATTGCAATAATAAATTATCAATAATGTATACTCAAATACCATACACGTCCTTCTCATTTTGCATTATGCAGTCTGTACTATTATATACCAGACGATAAACATACATGTAGATGTATAAACAAAATTTTAAACATAATCTCATAATAGCTAGACAATTTCACACCCAGACACAAAAAAACACTTACATTAGTCAATATTTACCCCGGTTGAGAAACGTAACCATCATTATCGGTACAACAGTCGAGTTCGTTAAATACTAGACCAGTAAAATAATAAAAATCCATATTAAAATTAAAGTAAAATCACTTTAATTACATAATTGTGCATCTGATTTCGTGACTTTAAGTAAAAGTCCCTTGTTTGTGTGTATGTATCATGTTTTTTTATCGTATATAGTAACGAGTTCGAATTTTCGAACTCATATCATTCATTCTTAGAAAATGACATACATATGTTTTTACGCCATTTTGAAAACCTCACTTATTATTATAGGCCGCAAACAAGATGCATGAGAGCAATCTACATTTATTGTATTCACTGTTCTAAATTATTATATTCTGAATAGGAAAGAAGCCTGCAATTTACGCAAGAAACTATATATGTTGATGACGTCCACCTCCATATTTCGTAGTGACATACTGCTCTAAGTGGATCTGAGTAACGAGAAGTGTTCGTTCGGACAGCTGTTAAGTGCGAAGTTTGGATTCCCTAATGGTGTTGCTAGTATAATATGTAAACGAAAAACAAAATATTTTACTGATGGATTTCCGCAATATAAAAATTATGTTTATGGTACGAGTAACAATCCAACGACATAGACTTAAGTTTGTTGTTCGTAAGACTTTTGACAATACAGTTTACATTTTTTAGCACGAGATTGACGCGTGATCGGGCGCGCCGATGCTTGTCTTTACATTTTTTGTATACAAATTTGCACGTTAGTTTATGAGAATGGAATTCGATACGCTATTAGAATGGAAATAACTCGTCGCTTCAATTTGGATGTAGTGAACATTAAGCTTACAGTACAGCTGCGTTTAAGTTTCATTAAACACATTTTTTTGACATTGTCACATTTATACCTAGTACAAATTTTATTTTAAAAAATTACGACTCTTTGGTACACTTCGAGCATTGTAAATTGCAGTTCTCAGAACTTCAGCTATAACTTTGCAATTTACGACGGTTTCTTGATAAGCAGTTTCGAAATGCTCCACAAAGTCATTTCGCGCGATAATTTATTTGGTCTCATGAGTTTTGGGATTTAAGTGCGAAAAAATTGCCGAGTGGCAAACTTTACGCTAATTTAAAAGATATATGTGTCGCTTGTACATTTTTATGTGTTTTTATATCATATTGAGCATATAATTGTAATCTTTAGTTTGCCTTAGTAATATCTACATTTCGTTTTTATCTAAGTACTATTAAATGTTTCGAGAGTATGAATATTAGTGAACAGTAGTGGTACCTATCTGTGAACAGACATTATGGCGGGCGTTGGGACGATTGCTAAGTCATTTTTAGAGTGAAATATCTAGTAAGAAGCGATACCGATGCGTGGTGTCCTTTATGTTATAGCATATAAATACTTAAGGATATTCGTATTTTTAAGGGACGTAAAAAACTGTCAAGCGACAAAATTTCCGGCGGAATTATTAATGGCGTCGAAGCGTCGTCCGTTATCGCGGTAAAGGTCGGTAAAATTACGTGTGAAGCTTTTAAATTATTCAGAGGGCTCACGGTATCCATTTTGCCTGCGAAATATTCAATTAACTGTATACCACCATAAGCCCGAAAGAATTCAGCGTCGTTTAAAGTTTTTTGTGCGCAACGGAAAAATAATATAATTTTCACAGATTGATTAACGTTTCACCAGATATGATCACGTCCCACCGTGATCTATGTGGTGAGCCTATTACCATACACAGATCCTGACTCCGAGCCATTACTAGAAAATGTAAATAAGAAAAATCCAATACTACCCGATCCGGGATTCAAACCCAGGAAATCTAGATTAGTAGTTGCGTTTGCAACCACTCGACCAACGAGCTGTCATATAAATATATTGAATATAAGTAATGTCATGAGTATATTGAATCCACATATCTAATTGCTCAATTTGGGAAACGCTGACCTTAATCAATTTATTGCACGTTCTTCGCTTAACTTGCCCTTAAAGGTACTAGACGCCTCTCTAAGTTACAGGCTTCATAATTTAAGCTCGCTATTATTAGTCTGCGTAATTTTAATGAATATGGCTTAGTTTTAATTTTGTAAATTCGGAAAATACGCGTTGTAACTTCGCACTTTTGTAAAGAGATCCGCGTCATGGATTTGAACCCAGCACCCCCGGAGTGAGAAGCTGAATTCTTAATCACTACGCTATCATTGACTACGGGGGTGCTGGCTTGAAATCCGTGGCGAGCACCTTATTACAAAAGTGCGTTCAAAGTTTAAATATCACTTGTTAACGGTGAAGGTTTCATCGCGAGGAAACCTGCACATCTTAGAATTTATAAAAAATAAAAAGATGTGTGAAGTCTGCCAACCCCTACTTGGCCAGCGTGGCAGACTATGGCCTTAACCCTCTCAATATGAGAGGAGACCCATATTCCAATAGTGGAATGACAAATGGGTCGATTATTATTATATACATCTAACTTACGTAAAATTTGTCTTTGGACAGGGACGCGCGAGGCACTCAGATATATGGAGGCGTCACGGATATTCAGAAGAGGCTCATTGGGCATTTCCTTCTCAAGGAGCACGACGCCCTATGACGCTACTCGGTAACTATTTAAACATGTTACATAATCATATATTACTTAGTAGTATTTTTATTTAATACATATCTCTATGTCGAGAAGCATGTCTGAGGTTCGATGCTAGACTCCAATGCCAGTTTCTTTACTGAATAAAAAAATTGGACAACATATAAAAATTAGACGTTTTTACTCGACCTTGAAAATATTCAATAATATTTTTCTGTAATATAATTACATTAAACATGTTTGGTTTTTTATTCTAGAAAATCCGTATTTGATACCGTTGCTGCCTTGTGCGTGTGTGAGGAAGACAACAGTACTATGCGACTTTATTGTGTTAGTCGCGTCACTATTCAAAGTGGTAGGGACTACGGCCATCTTACGCCAAATTTTTTAAAATAGATGTTCGTTTCTTCTAAATTTAAATGGGATGTATTCGAATTTTAAAGTTATTTTATATGGAGCAGTACCCTATATTTTCTTACTTCGTCTCATCTTATTACTTTCGTTTCTTGTGTGACTGTATTATATATTTTTAGAATATTTGCGTTTCTAGTTTATAAGAAAACTGTTATGTACTTACCAGTGTGTACATTCCAATTTTTTAAATCATTTTAAGGTACTTTTTAATTGAATTAAAAACTTTATGTGGATCAAAATGTTGATTTTCTTAAATTAAATGTTTACAGGGGTTTCTAAAATGAGTTTTCTTTGTTACTGCGAAAATAATAATGTGTCAGTTTAACTGAATTAAGTCAAAAGTTGTCATATTTTGTTGATGGTATTTAGTATTTTTTTATTATTGGATTTATATGTTGTCATAATGCCATTATCTGCTGTTATATAAGCAATGAATACAATGTGGCAGTACATGGCCTTAACCCTGTTCATTGCGAGCTGAGACATAAGCAAGTACATTACAATTCCTAGTTTATTGTAATGTAATTTGCCTAAATGTTATAATTTTGTCTTTTTTAAAGAGGGACATAACCTGTATTTTTTTGTTGTTTTCATTTTGTCGTATAAATTTTCTTTTATCTATATCTTACTTACTCTATGTACTTACCATACATATTCATTTTGTTTGTAAA
Source organism: Parelbella ahira ahira (assembly GCA_018244795.1). NCBI lineage: Eukaryota > Metazoa > Arthropoda > Insecta > Lepidoptera > Hesperiidae > Parelbella > Parelbella ahira. Next base: position 4,659 of record DWME01008244.1, read on the forward strand.
TTTAAAAAAAAAATGTTTTTATTGTTTGTTTACTTAAGTAGCGACGTCTATTCAATTATTTTACAAAAATGTTATAACGCCTGAAAGTGCCAAGTTGATTTCTGCGGGTTATACGTATCATATAAGCTTGAATGACAGGTCAAAACAAAGTACAGTTTAGTTTTAAGTGAACGTACAATAAAGGTGTCTATTTTACGTATTAACTTAAAGAAAGGTTATTATTTAAGTACAATGTAATATTACTGAAAACAAGAATGTCATTTTTTGGCAACATAAGCAAAATTACATTAATATTTTTAAATAAAATCATATATATTTTTATCATTTTCCGTTTTATTTTCCTTAGAAAATTATTAGACTATGTTGTTATATTGAATGTTATGTACCGGAAGACCATGGTTAATGTTTTTATTAAATCGTAAATGAACCTGGTAGTCAAAATCATGATTTTGTTGTCTCGTCTGTTTGTTTGTATTGCAAATTTGTATTGTGTTAAATTGTCAACCAATGGTTTAACTATAGAAATTAGGTAATCATTTGTTCACATAAAAATAAACATTACAAAATGTGCATTAGCGCTCGTTATGAGTTATGCATGTCGTTATGAGCTGTTTACTTCAAATAATATTGACAATAATCATAATTTAAAATCATTAACGCCTGTAATTAATACATTTTTAAGCCATCATTCGTATAATTAAATAGTTTTGTTGTCTGTTCGTAATGTCAAATATTATGTCCCAAAAATTATATTATCATTTTATAATTGAATTTTTTCAAGTAACATTTGACAGATTAACAAAACATGAACAATTTTAAAAATGTTAGAAAACATTAAAACTATTTTAATTTGTGATTGCGGATTTATGATTTTATTTGAGTAATAGTGTTATTAATATCGTTGATAAATCTAAAGAAGTTTTCAACGCAGTTCAAAAACGTAGGTTCCTTCAAATGCTTTGTTTTTTTGCTGTGAGTATATCTATAATGTAACTACAATAGGTCATGCCATCGTTTATTATGTAATGATTTTAATGATATTTTTTTATTTATAGAATCTTTAGCATAGAAGAGTTAGCACGTTGAAGTGGCAGTGGGCTGGTCACATATGTCGTAGAACTGATGGCCGTTGGGGCAGACGAGTTCTAGAATGGACACCACGGACTGGCAGGCGCACTGTGGGTCGTCCACCGGCCCGTTAGACCGATGATCTTTAGAAGGCGGCTGGTAGTGGCTGGATGTGATCTGTGCAGGATCAAGTGTTGTGGCACACCTTGGGAAAGGCCTATGTTCAGCAAAAGAACGGAAAAGGCTGTCTTGATGATGATAGAATCTTTACATTTTATTTTAACAATAGCAGGATTTGGTCAGAAATCGGTTTTATTTATTTTGCTTTAAAAAGAAAATTACTGAATATTCTTCATTTTCTTTCCATGTTCTTAATGTGCTTACGTAATTAATATCGATGCATCGAACTATAGTTTGTATAAAAAATGTATACTTAATAATTATTCAGGACATTCAGGAATAGGCAAGGAGTACACTCTCACTGTCACCAATTATATTTACGACCCACCATGGAATAGGTGGTGAGCCTATTGCCATACGCCGGGCACGCTATCCGGTTAGATTTCTAGATCCGAAGTTTTTGCTATAATTTTACGCAATTGTATTTTGTGGTAACTTGGTCTTGACCGCTTTCCATGACCGTTATTATTTTCAGAGCTGTTAATTTATTTTCATTTATCGCCACTCCAGTTTACTAGTCTGTGTAACATCGTCTTTATCTTCAAAGTGGATCGGTGTGGTGTCGCTGCGGTTAATACAGCTCTCTTATTACAGGTTCATAACAGCCAGTAGCTGCCCACAGTACTTACTCGTGCTCTTAATCATTAGTAGGTAGTTTAACGCTAACCGCATCGGTGGATACGTCTAATCTATTGTTTTCGTAATTCTGTTTATTGTTCGCCAAGATGTGTTTATTATCGTGCTTCCTTTAACTTCTATTACTATCTAATCGTACGTAAACAAGCTCCAACGTCAGTTCCAGAAAATTTTTACATACGAATTGTTCTCGCGTTTACGTTCGTAAATAAAATAGGGATGTTTGTTAATTAGGATTTATTTCATGGTAAAGCAGTACCCGTTTAGCTGAAGTTGTTCTAACCCAGTGTTCGGTGCCTGCGTCACTTTCAGCAATGCACACAGACATCATCAATGCCGCGATAACGCTTTGATAAAAAGAATCTTATCACTCCACCTCGATTACCGGCTGAACGTAGTTGTGTACATGTGACAGTGTGCAAGAAAAAAGTTAAAAATGCGCGCCATTGCAATTAAACTGTTGACGTTTTATTTTTTAATTTGCAATTCGAGCAGTCAAGCCAATGACGGCGCTACGGAACAAGTGCACAGATTAATAAAAGTATGTTCGTTTTGTACGTGCAGTGAAATACCCGAGGTTGATGGAACTCAATTGGTGTTAAATATACTCTGCTCGGAATTGGATAGAATTGAAAATCTCTCTGATTTAGACAAAATTGAGTGGCCGGACAACCCAAATGGACTGAAAATTGCTGCGACGTTCGAAGGACTTGGACTTACGACGCTCAGCAAGTAAGTACATATCATACACTTATTATTAAAAATTATTCACAGTTAGCAAATCTGTCACAAGTAGTTGAGATTCGCTGGCAGATACCATAGGGAGAATCGTGGCTTATGGCAAATAGAAGACAACTTACTAGGAAAATTACAACATTGACCAACAATATTAGTAATACCTATATTACCAGCCATTAGCTGAACGATGAAAAAGGGATTGGCGATGATGTAACTATTTAAATATGTGTACATAATACAGCACCTATAAGCATTCTTAACATTATAAATGATAAGTAACAGAATGGTAATTAAGTTAGAAGTATATCACTGTCAGACAAAATATAAAATGCTTTTATACGGACTCTGATTACTTTACATGCAATGAACCAATATCGTCAACCCTTTTATTACTCCCCTGCTAGACTCGGGCCTCCACTTATTGTTAGAGTGGGAATGATTAAGTCCATATTATGTCACGCTGACGCAAGGGTTGACAGACTCCAAACGCCATAAAGAAAATGATGAAGAAATCTAAGGAGCAACAGACAGGTTTTCCAATCACACTTCCTTCACGGTTACAGCAAGTCATATTTAATCTTTAATCGATCAATAGTAATACGAATAAATGATTGCTAGAACTATATTTGCACCTACTTACCTACTGAATGCGTTTGCTGGAATCTTTCGTTGATTCCACGAAACTGACACGGTTGGAGAATGCCCTACATTTAGAAATGATTTCTCGATGACCATTTAACATAATTATGTACAGTCAGCCCCAAAAATCGATAAATATATTCACGGTTATATTTGGACGTAGGTACCAAGGTGTTTAGCTACTTTTAACTACTAGCTGTTTAGGTAATGTTGACCTCTTACTATGTTCATCCAATCTTGCTTTAGTGTTGTTAAGCGACTTATTTACGCTTAGATGAAAGTGTATAAGGGGTTTTGGAATTGTGAATCACATGCTTTTTTATCATGTATTAAGTCTGCAAACGTAACGTTGATACTGTAATCAAATACATTAACCAATGTTAATGAAAAAACAATATGTACAAAAATAAATGTCATTTATTTTACCATATACACTCGTCTATGTCATTTATATTTTAAATGTTACCTACATGCGTGCGTACTATGCGTGTATATAACGACAACTCACTTGAATGAAAAATAAACATTTGTCTATGCACAGTTAAATGTCATTGTAGCCCAATTGATTTTGCCGCCGAAACTCAATCTCATATTCTCAGTAACAGTTATTTTGACGCTGTAAGCGTTGGTAAAAAAAACCCTACTATCTATATCGCTCTAGTGTAAATATTCTCAAATTTGTTATCAAAAATATAAATATCTAATGTTTTATATGTATGTCTTAACAATTCTGTATACGCAAAATGAAGGACTATCCGAATTCGCTCGGCCTATAAACTAGACTTTTTATTACATGAGTAAAAGAGTGATAGCTTATCGTTCAGCAAATAAGAACTTGTAATTAGAAGGCAATAAAAATATAATTTTTGTTTATTGCTCGCTGTGAAGGCCCTTGAAACGGTCGTTACACCGATGCAGTTCCAATATTGTAAAGTTAAGCAACAGTTGCACAAGACAGTCTTCGGTGGATGCCTCTCTCTGGGATACCCTTTCAATAGAGTTTAGAGCTTCCAAGTGTATGTTTAATAGTTGATTATTATTTTATAAAGGGATTAGTTACATAGAAGTTGTTAAGTTTATTTATTTATATAAATTCCGTTACAACCCTATAACAAAGTTACACTGCTCCAAAGACGTCTCAGTCTATGATGACAAATAGACATGGGACCCAAAAGTGACCTCTCAGTAAACCTATTTTATTGCCAGCTTAGTGATTTAGAATTCTGCGTCTCACTTAGGAGGTCATAGATTCATAAACTGGTGCCCACATCTTTCGTTATAAAGTGTTGTGTTTTAGATAATTGCATGTCACTTGGTGTGATGGTGAAGAGATATATTGTTATTATTTACCGATTATTGTTATTATTACATTTTTGAAGTCCTAATAATGTCCTTTAAGGTGTGTGAAATCCGGTAACTCGTGCTTGGCCAGCGTGGCAAAAGTTAAGACAATTAACTTTTCTCATTGGCGAGGCTCGTGTTTAAATAGGACGATAAAATGATTATTAATTAACAAGTTTAATAAAACTAGTTTTTTTAGATTTTATGTTTATTTAAGAACAATTCAATTTATACGTATCGTTTTGTATATTTTGTTTACTAGTTTTATTTAATTAAAAAACGGATCGATTCCTTTCGTTTTATATTTCGCACTTTTTATTAGATTTATTATAAAACTAGTTTTTTAGATTTTATCTTTATTTAAGAACAATTCAATTTAAACGTATCGTTTTCTATACTTTATGTTTACTAGTTTTATTTAATTAGAAAACGGATTGACTCCTTTCGTTTTATATTTCGCACTTTTTATTAGAATTATTGTTTTAGTTATGTGTGATTCGAAAGAAAAGATTGCATAAACAACAGTCATCTTTCCTAGGAATAGTATATTGAGTGTGTCACATTCACAAACACCCGATTTACTCACACGTAAACACTTTGCTATTGATTGTAAGCGATAATGTAGGTATGTATAGTGGTATGAATACACTCATCGCACTGATAACAAACGGATAGAATAAACACACGTGGATTGCAGTTGCGAAGTGCATAGTACATCGATTAGAAAAGACAATATTACAACGGCAGAAATCAACTTGGCATTTATAAGGAGAGCGCTTCTGCTACCGCCTTCTAACTTTGCCCTAAGACTACCGTACTCGCCTTCGATGCATTGGTAGCTCGCTATTACGTCACCATAGCAAGGTGCGTAGCTAACCTCTGCGAGTTTTACTAACTGCACTCATACAAGCCTACACTAAACAAACTAATATTACAGATGGTCCCATTACTGTAGTCCTATTATAAGTTATTACAAACAAATACTCTTGTTAGCGACTGATTTTAAATAGCTGATATTAACAGTTGCCTTTTAGTTTTAAACAACTAACTTACTTTTATAACAAACTTAGGTACTTTTTGTTCTGCCGCTATTGCAGGTATTAAATTGTCCAATACACAACAGTTTTTCTTCTCATAATAGAAGCTCAGGTAGTTATCTAACTTACTAAAACTTACATAAAATTATTGTCCCACCGAAACAGGTTTTTCAGCCGAAACCGAAACCCAACCTTCGCTCAGTCGGCACATAAAATTGTTTAATTTCTCAGTAAATTATTTTCACAAAAGAATGTAGTATTTTCACATTCAGATGTTTCGTAAAAATTGAGAATATGTTCAGGAATGAAAATTAATAACAACATTGGTAGACACCTATCACCTTAAGGAGCGAGAACCTTTGAAGTTTGAGGCAAAGATAGATTAGCTTTTCGCAATTGACTTTTGGCATTCGTGGTCTATCTGCCGACGCATCAACGTTTTCCATCAGGCGGGATCGCTGCCAAGCGTTATACAGAAAGATAGCAATTCTGTCTTTCGGTATAAATAAAATATTTGGTTGCGATACGCTCATGATGAAAGTAGAGCAGATTTCCTTAGAAAACGTCCAATTAGGCGCAGTCGTCACAAGACACTCACCGGCGTTGTCCCAAAGGACAAGTTTGCGATGCTCTCTAATGTAAACTACAATGTGCATAAGGGCTTTTTATAAGGATCATTTTTAAATCCCTACATATTCGACGTATACTTATTTGAAAGATTTCAACAATTGCAAGATGACGTCAGAAAACATAAGCTTTATACTACATAAAAAGATTTTCTTATAAACATTTGTCGACATTTAACACCGATACTTACGGAAGAGATGCTGTAGGCCTCATTGTTCACGAGATAAGCACCCAGCCACTTCCGTCCATGGATTCGCAACACAAACAGCGCTGGCCCAGATCTTGATCCGTTGATTGATGGCCGCGTCAACCGCGTGTTATATTCGGGTTGATACGAGGCTCGTGCCTGAGTAATAAACAGAAAATGTTTACTCATTTTCCTGCACCAAGTTCTATGACCTGTCATTATATCGACAATATCATCTTTCTTATTCCACTGTTTAATATGAATTTCCTCTCAGAATGAGATTGGTCTAGTCTATAAACTGGTGGCCAAGTGTAGGTGGGCAGACTTCGCAGACTTTAGAGAAAGTCGGTGAGCAGGTCAAGATGTGTAAATTTAAGCACCCCTTTAAAATTTGAAGGGCATAATGTGTAGGGCAATAAGCTCACACCCCATTCCATGGTGGGATATACGATGATAGTGACGTTTATTTGGTGTAGTGTCATACATAGAAGTATTTACACTCCTCCGCTTACCTATTCGGAGAGATACAAGCGTAATGTTACGCTTACAAACACGCCGCTCGCAATCACAACAATCGCATCACGCTGATCGCAATTTGTCGCACACGGGTTTTATTTCACTATAATCTATATTGTTCTGGATTTTCGTGAATAACAAAAAATTCATAATGAAATTATGGTTTTCTTTCTTCTTAGCGTGTCGATGACAAACACATTTTAAGTCCCTAAATGGTTTTAGCCCAGAATTTTGCCACGCTGACTG
>DWME01008245.1:0-11872 GCA_018244795.1 Parelbella ahira ahira
GGGGAGCGCTGCGGCGGCTGACGCACAACCTGCAGGAGGAGGCGCTGCCGGCGGGCCGCTACGAGGCCAGCGTGCGCGCCAAGAACCTGCGCAGCTGGAGCGCGCTCACCGACACCGTCTTCCTCGACATCGGTCCGTGCGCGCCTTGTTGCCCCTAGCTACCCTCAGTAGACGAGCGTCAATGATGCCTCTAACTTATTGCCCCAAGTCCCTTCAATAGACGAGCGTGAATGATAACTTTAATGAATGTAGATGAAGCGTAAGACTGCCAACATCGTACCGATACTGTCTTCCTGGACATCGGTCAGTGGACACCTTATAGTGTCAGAGGTTCTTTAATAGGTGGACTTGAATGATGACTTTAATTAATGTGGAGGTTGGGAAAAAAGTTTGCCGAAGTAGCAAGTGACGATCCTTAATCACTGCTTACCACTGTAGGAAATAAGTGTGACAATATGTATATTTATATACATACCTTATGTAAAAATTTATTTATTAACTAAATTATTTTCATTCAAATTATTTATCTTCCTGAGCAAATTTTATCAATTTAAGTTTTTTTACGCATGAACATATTTCGTTGCTCAATGCTTTTTTACATTGATTTATTTTTATTGATTGAAAATCCATTTTCCCTTTTTTATAATTGTAAAAACGAAATGAATTTAGACTTATTATTTTCTTAGTTTTTGAATTTCATCTTTAAAAATCACATCAACATTTTAATTTATTTTCTTTCTCATTTTTATTCCGTGTAACATAATTTAATCATTATTTTCATTTTGCTTTTTGATTTTAATTTATAGCACAAAATCAACCGCAGCTCATCCAAGCGTCAGGTAAGGCTTTATTTTTTTGCCTTTTTCTATTATTAAAATTATTTTATTGTAAACAATACATAGTTAATTTTTTATTTTGCTTCTGCTAAACAACTTTCACATTAAATGTTCACATAAAGCTATACAAATTCAGACAATATAATGAGTTGTAAGGATTTATGCTCGGGAATCACCAGTACTATCAGTAACTGTGATCAATGAGGACTCCGGTCCAAGTTCTTTTAGTATCGACACGTTGGTAGAGTTGTTGCAAGAGCGATACATATATGTATACATATGTATGTGATGGGTCGAAGTGGCTTCTACACATGTAGCCTGCACACCCATTGCTACTATATCTTCCATTTAACGAGTATCGAGTCTAGGCAACAAGACTTGTTTAAAAAAAATAAAAAATAATACGTTGTAACATTGTCCGGGCCGCAGTGTACCGCGGCGCCGAGAGCGAGGCCCTGGCCGTGCGGCCCGCTGCCAGCGTGCTGCTCGCCACCACCATCATGTACCTGCTCGTACGGATGCTGTAGACCGCCCGCACCACTATTTATTATCGGCCGCGCCCTTCGAGACTGGATTTGAAAATGGCAGCAGACGAAACAGACGCCAGGAAACACGACCAGAGCTATTTCAATCGTCTTTAGTATTTAAAATCGACGAAGCTTTTGTAACGGATTTTTCACAAAAGAAAACCTTTTTTACAAATTCTTGTACAAAAATAAAAATGTGGAATTTATTTAAATGTATTCGTGTAATGATAAACACTAACATGTAAATGTAAAAAATAATTTTGACGCACTGTTTGTGATAAAATATTTAAATAATTTTACATATATTTTGTGTTTAGTGTGACGTCATTTTGAAGTGCATCCTCCGCGGGCGTCAGACACGAGACACGTAGACACGTGCGGTGATCATGTTTTAAAACTTCGCTGTGTTGAATTTTTAAATGTATAAACTGCTTTTCGGTGTAGTGATGCTGTGTTAGATCTGTAAAAAAATATAAAAATACTTATTCGGTAATAAGTAAAGACAGTCGCAAAACTCGAAACTGGTTAAAGTAATTTATGTTTTGTGGATTTAATTAAAAAAATACCTTATTCATTTATTAAAAAAAACATTTCCATTTTTATCATTTTTTTTGCAATTAGATTTAATAAATTCCGTCGCACTGCTATTTACTTCCCAGTGTGTTATTAAATTCGATGTATTTAACTTTATTAATAAATTAATCTGTCAATAAATTAGATTTCTTAAAAAAATTTGAAAGAACGCCAAGTTACTTAAATTTGCGACCGACAATTTTTAATTTCCAATAAAAAACGGTTCATACTAAACAGCTTTATTCCCATCTAATTTAATGATTTAATTATTTATGTAAATATTACAATTAGTTCTTTCGTTTTTAATAATACCAGAAATAAGCAGTAAATAAATTAATTATAGAGTTAATAAAGACGCTTTTTCTATTAAAATTATAAAATTTGCTTGAACTTAAATCGTATTTCCGTTTATTTTTAATAATTATTATAATATGTAATTGTTTCTCTCACATTTATATTTTTTAATTTTAGCGTATTAAAATTAAAATTGTAGGTAATTATTACCAAAGTGTAATTAAGTATCGTATTTAGTTCTATTGTTTTATTAATAATTATAGATTTTTAATGCTTATTATTATGATATTTATGCGGTAGACGTGACATTAGCGTCTGTTTAGTAACTTTTAGGTCACATTGTAACACTTTAATAGGAATCTTAGATTAAACCAATAGAATGAGGATACGTTAACTGCAATACGTATTCGAACCAGCAGGTTCAAATACGTAACAAAGAAGTGTGTTATGGATATATCAATATCCATAACACATTTCGTTTATTCGATCACTAAATATATTTATTACTGCACACTATAATCACACAGTCAGCATGATTATCAAAAGTAACAGGAAAAATTAGCAATATGTTCTTCTGGGTTCAAAAGCTCTAACCAAGTGTTAGAACATCTAAATAGGATTTATTTTGAATTACATGAAAAATATTATTTTGTAAAACATCACTTATATTCGACAAATTGAAATTTCAATTACTCGATTAAAGAAATATTTGAATGCTAGACATATTTTATTCTATGTTGGTTTAATCTAAGTCGTTATTGTTATTATCAAATTAATTTAACAAAATACATTAATACGAGAACATGTATGTGTGTATATGTATAATTTAAGCTACTGCAGAGTTTAGTTCCATTAAATGAATAGTTCAAGTCATGTTTATGATGCCATAATAACCAGTTACTTTTACATAGTTAAATGATTACAGTTAAGTTTTCACTCGTGTAACCTATTACCAGTTAATGCGCGCGACCTCCTGGCATATGAGCATTTCATATGCATTTGTTTATTGCGTTTGAATATGTCAAAAGACCGAGCAGAAGATATTTAATCAATACTTCTGATAATTAAAGTTTTAATTTTGGCTTTTTTGTGGAATAACATTGAAAAAAAAAAATATAATTTCTTTTTTCGGTATGAAATATTAGTACATTATGTATGTCGAGATGCTCGTAATGTTACAAATGTGCTTAAGTTGTAATGTAATACAGTAGTTCCACACGGGGTGCTTTTTTTAATAAATGGTACCTTTTATATTTGGACGTAAACTTCCAACATTTTTTTTATATTTTATAGTTATGACTTGCTAGTCTTAAATGTAACAACGGCTTAATTAAAATTAAATTATAACTCCACTTTTTAATAATAATCAAATAAATGTATTATTATTATTTACACGTGGCTGCATTTCTTAAATTGCTATTTAAAAACAATATCTACATAATAGTTGTTAAGATTTTTTCTGTTAGACCCGCCACACACAAAATCATATACTGTACTTCTATATTCCGTGAGTTTTTGAAATGAGCAAACCCACATCTTGACTGTATAGGTGAGTAAATAATTTTGAATGAGAACTAATGTTATCTTTCGAAGAAATCCAAAACTCAGCGTCATTCAGTCACCATAGACAGAAATATTGAAAATATTTTGTAAACTTATGTGGACGGGCTGATAGTTACATAGTACAAGTTACCCTATATATCTATGTGTTAATAATAAATTAATCGATATCCCGTGCTTGATGGTAATATAAACATTTTTATTCTCAATTATTTAAAAATACATCCTTTTCGACATGCTTTGCCTGGCATCATTCTATTGTCTATGGCCAGCGGGTGTTGACCTAATCACATCGCAGTTTGCAACATGCCATCCTGTCACTGAAATATATTTGACAGGTCTTAGAAATGTAATTGTGTATAATTTTACAATACATTATATTTCACTTATCTTCACGCATGTACAGACCTCGTCCTAGATGGTCGTGTATAATATATACAGTAAATAGTGGTAGCTACATCTATGGTCATTGTGATCTTGCTTAGACATCAAAGTGTACAAAATTATCACAGTTGACATTTTAAGCTTTTTAATCGGAACACGTTTATTTTCCATAAATAGGCTTACTTGAACTTCTTAGATTTTTTAGATTTATTTATTTCTTTTAAAATTATTAATTTTCTATTACTTATAATTTTCCTATCTCGATTTACCTTTTAATATGTTTTAGAATCAGTACAGTTATTATAAATGCAATAAAATATAAATGTGATTTACAAAAAAATTTCAGTAATTTATTTTAATAAAAATTTTAAATATTTTAACGATAGTTTTTCCCGTAGTGTGTTCCGATGTTATGTAGTTTACTATATTTTTTTTTGTAATCGTTACAATAATTACAATTCATTTGGTGTACAACTGTTTCTGTGCCTTCTTTGTATTAAAAACGTGGAAGGTGATATTTTGGTCTTAAATTAATTAATAAATGTTTGTAAATAATTATACACGATATTATTATGGTTTTATTTGGAATCCTTACCATCTAATAATATTTATTTAAGAGAGATATTGTTCCATTGAATAATGACTGACCCCGTAAGTTGTGAGCTTAAATTCTATTTGCAAATATTTTATTAAGAACATGATTGACTTTCCAGAGCCTGGGTATTAAAATACATATTACGACGTAGTTAGTTTATGATATACCATCTGATGTCTGGCTACCACAGCAACTTCTGATTGGTTTGAGACCAGATGGCCGTGTATGAGTAGTACTAGTAAAATTTGCTTAACATGATAATTAAAAAGTGGCTGGCAGTAGTTGAATGCGACGAGTTAAAGATCGAGCTCAATGACGTTCTGTTGGAAAGGCCTATGTCTAGCTACAGGCTGACAATGATGATGATGATAATTACGAGTACAAAATGGCCGCTCACGTTAACGCAAAAGGCATATGTTCCTTCTTTTCACTTCTCGGTTTTTTCTTCTACTATTGACAACTTCACTTTACCATCAGAATTTTATAGACTTGAATATATACCCGTCAAAAGATTTTAAAAATGTGTTTTTTATTTTATGTATTTTGCGAATATTTTCTTGGTTGTTTTAAATAGTGTTTTGTGTTATCTTACTAATCTACGATGGTACATACCCCGGTGAGATATTATACATATATTAATTTATTTATTAATTCGAGACCGTAAGAAACCAACAGAGATCACAGATACCACGAGCACAGAGATGGTTTGATAGAATGGCTTTATTACGTTTTAAGTTCGCTTGACTGCCTCGTTAGCCGAGCAGTTGCAAGCACGGCTAGTGATCGATAAATCCTGGGTTCCATCCCCGAGTCAGGTGCTATTGGGCTTATTACTAAAAATTACAAGTCAAAAGACTTGCAATTTTTTTTGTAGTGGCCGTATGGAGGCCCACCCCGTAGTAGAGAGATAGATAATATGTTCCATAGTGGAACCTGTATTACACTCCTTTGCATACGTCTTCGTGAATTACAGGCGTAATGTAACGTTCAATTGTTTCACGTATTCGTTACGTACTCCTCTACCTAACGATTACTGATGGATATTAGACGATTTAATTTAATAACTTTTATAGTAAATAACAATAATGATAACGTACCTATGCATTAACAGACTCAATTTTTTAAAATTATAACATTAAGAATTAAATAGGAAGGATAGAATTGATGACAACACGAATATATTTTCTAAAAACGTATATGACAGAGCTTTGATTCGTAAATAATTATGTATCACATACTTTATTAACGACATATCTGTAATCTGGCTACTAAAGTGCAAACTGTCTAGGTTTGCATCAAGTCGTGTGCGATGTACCAACTATTATGAATATACTCGTAAATGAAAAGGGCTGGGAAACTGCGCTTGTAATACAATAAAAAAAATGAATTTTTAATTACATCACATAAACCTTAATAAATAACACACTGTTTAACCATTAAAGTAAATAGGTTATGCTATTGCATAACTCTATTGGATTAGTGATAAAACAATACATTTTCATTAAAGTAAGTATAATCCAAAAAAATATTTGAGATTACAGAAAAATATCAATATTTAATTTTCAAATGACATCAATTCAATGACAACCTTAAAATTACATTACATTGTTATTGTAATATTGAATAATAATTCATGAAATATTGTATTGCATATTCAGGAAACAGGCTCCAATGGCAGCAACCACGGTCAGCCGAATTTACAACGAATACAGGTGATGGATTCGAAATAAATCTTATAATTTATGCTCTTCTTGTTATTTACATAGTTATAGTAGAGTAGTCTATGGAACATTTCATGTTTGTTAAAACAACAACTATCATGATATTTTATTATACTATCATTCAAATACCGGGCTGTATGTGAATGATGTATGAAAAGAGTTGTACGTAATGATGAACGTACGTGTGTAGTGATGAATGTAGGACAAATACTTCAACTCTGTAAGGAAATGTAGAGTTATTTGGCACTCGGTGTTCTCTGCTAATACCATAAGGCGCTCTCCTTTTATAATTATCAATAGTTTCTTTTACGACTAAAATGAAAATTTAACAATAAGCTTAACATGTAGGGGTAATTGATCTTAAGTATATTGTTGTATGGTATATTAAAATTGTGTATTGTATACGAGTATCTAAGTGTATTTAGAAATGTATATGGAAATGTAGTTTGTCAGCCGTTTGTTCACCATGGCACGAGCTATTTTGAGCCAACTTTGGGATCAAGTGGATATTTATATGAATATTTATGTGTCTTATTACGTGCTGATACTGAATTGAAACGAAACCGACAGTCGCGGGCCGGGGCTGCGGGGCGCAGTCCCAGAGCCGCGAGACCTCACTACCGGTTCGAGATCAAGGCCAGGGGCCAGGAGGCCAGGAACTACAACTTCACAGCCCTAAGGCCACCTGGAAAGAAGACGAAGTAAGATTCATCACATAATTACGAGTATATCAGAAAAAACTACCAAAAAAATTTTGCTACTATTGATTTTTATTGATTTTTATTTGGCTGTATCTACTTTAAAATGATACTTTATTGGTGATTTAAATAATTTTCTTTACATACTTATTTAATATACTTTAGAAATTTATTCAGTGCTCTTTAAAAATTCAATCGACAAGTTTTTATTTAGAATTAACGCTCTGAAGAGAAATCTAAATTAAATTTCAGGGAAGAGAGTAATTGAATTCCGAACGCAAATGTCCTAATAAAGTCCTGTCCCCTCAGTCCTGCTCCTACTTTCAGTGTGGTAGAATCCATCGGTCACCTAATCAAGAGCTGCCTGGGCGGGGGGGTGGTGGCGATCCACGAAGCCTACAAGCAATGCGGTCTCTGGACCTCGCTGCCGCTCACCGTACTGTTGGGCTTGTTCGTCAGCTACTGCATGTTTGTGAGTGCATATTACTGTAACGGTCAGCGAATCATTTGCGTAAGTTTACGCAGTGTTAACACTTTTCTTTGTATTCTGATTTCTAAAAGGAACCAATATTTACGTAAGACCATTATTAGCCCGTGTCAGTCCACTGTTGGATATGGGCCTCCCCAAAATAGACGTTGGACGTAGGTAGTTCTCATGCGGGCCCCGCGATTGTAAATGGCAGAGCGTGGCTTGTCGCGTGGCCTGCATTGCTGCGTAGGCCGTCAGCGCATGTATCCGTGCTTAGCTAGGCCAGGCATACCGCGATCAGTTTATGACTTATATTTCTGTAAGATAACAGATATAATTTAGACCGCATGAAGGAAAATATGGTATGTAACTCGGCGTATCTTGAAGTACTCTAAAATGACGAATATTCTGACCCACACGAGCCAATGGGACACACTGTTGTCTTATCCTTTTCCTTCTAACGAAAAATATGTTCGATGATGGAATGATTATCAGATTCAATAATGCGAGATTCCAATTGTTTGATTTGTATGTATTTCTTGACTTTTAGCACGTAGAAGGTGAGCGATGTATAGAATTAATTGAAATAAACCTCTTTATGAATACTTGCAATCTACACAGACGCTGGCGAGGTCAGCTCAGAGGATATACGGTCGGGTCCAAGTGCCGATGATGTCGTACCCGGATTTGGCTGAGGCTGCACTGGTCACGGGTCCCTTCGAGAGCTTGAGACAGTATTGTTACTGCTTTAGGTAAATATGTTACTTTGTCTTTAAAAAAATTATTTTATTACAGTTAGGTACATCATCAGCGTACTGTACAATTGTATGTTCTTATAAGCTGTCTAGACTAGACTTCGATCAGATCGACTATAAAAGTGTATAAATATATAAATGTTATATTTTTAAGAATCATGGAAAATGCTTGGAGATATAATGATATACATATATAGGTATGCATTGAGATTGATGCAAAGAGGTAATAAGAGTATTTATTATCAGAGATCTGAAATTCATGACGATTATTTGTTACTTCCAAAATTAAAAACTAGAATCACTCAATTGGCGCAAGTCAAAGATAAGTATAGATAACTTTATTGTCACCTTAAAATAATTAGTAACAAGTGAAACAAGAATAATAATTATACACAATGAATAGGTTTTCTGTCTTACCAAGTAATTACTAACAACTGAGACAACTTATGGATTGGAACCAGTACCCCTGTAATGAGAGGCTAAATTCTTAACCACAAGGCTGTCACAGTTTTGTACTGCACTGCTATCACACTTAAATATATTCAACGACAGAGTTATCTGTCACATTCAGAGATCCGAATAATTTTCAGATATGCAGTGGACTTCACGATATCAGTGGACCTGTTCGGGTCGTGTTGCGTGTATCAGGTTATGATCTCGCGCACCATAAAGCAGCTGCTGGAGAACTTGGAGGACGTGTCGTCGGACGAGGGCACCTCCGTCAGGGTGTACATTGCGGCTCTCCTCATACCCTGCATCCTCATTTGTATGATAACCAGCCTCAAATACTTAGCTCCGTTCTCGCTTGTCGCCGATGTCATTATTGGTATGTGTAGCAGCTTGTACCTTGGATCCCCCAACTCTTTCTTTGGCTATCGTATATGTATTTCATAAGAGCTAAACATAACTTTAAGTATGTAACGGGTCAAATTAAAATACATCCTAAAAGAAGTGAAAGCTAAAAGGACTCTTATAGAGAATCGTTGTCATGTACACAAATCTCTTCCGGCTGATATTCTCCCGAAGAGCTATGTATATCATCAATGAGACTCTTTAAGAACTATCATTAAAAACTGGCATCGTGACTCCTCTGGTCTTGCACACGTCGATAGGCGACGGTGACCACAAAACTTTGCATCGGATGACCCAATCCAATCCAAAATAACATTATTGATATTTTTTGTTGCTGCACCATTAACTCACTTCTTTACACTTTAACAGTGACAGTCGCCGGATCAACTGTTTACTACGCTATCACGATGTCAGAAAAGAAATTGGAGGATATGCCGGGATTCAAAAATGTACCTGGCCTCTTAGAGTTTATGGGCGTTTGCGTGTTCAGCATGGAAGGGATTGGCGCAACGCTAGCTATAGAAAACGCTATGGAAGAGCCTCAGAAGATTGGTTCAGTTTTGGCTGGAGGTAAGAATTAAGTGCACAGTAAATGCCCGGGCAGTTTCTCAAGCCGCACGTGAAGCATGGGGATTATGGGCAATACCGGCTTTGGTAGGCCAATGTCTAAAAGTAGATTGAAACAAGAAGATGATGAAGAAAATAATTCCTTTATGTGCCAAGCCTTGCTTTAATTAAAAATTAAAGGTAAATTTTAAATATTTAGAGCATCGCATTTAATTTCACAATTAGGACAATTGTGCTAAGCCTGTGTGCTTTAGAAATGCAATTTCGATTCAATATTGTAATCACGACATATATTTCTGTCTATTTTTTAATTTATATCTATAAATTTCATTCAGGCATGTCAGTGGTCATAGCCATAGTTATGACCATCGGATTCTTCGGATACTGGGGATTCGGCGAGAAGTCCAAGTCGCCCGTCACCGTCAACTTTCCGCTGGACACGTGAGTCATCTTTGAATTTAATTGTGATTTAAACAGGAAAATAAGTATCTGATTCTTTTAGTGTAGAAATTGTAGAGTTAAGGTACGTGATTGAAAATAATTTTATATACGTACAACCGCTTCCACCCTCGAATCTGTTTATACTTATGCCCAGAAACATACTAGGCCACAGCAGTGAACTATCCGTACAAATCCATCTGACAGATTATTTTAGAAAATTCTGCCGAAACTTGGCAAACGCATTAGGTTACGTAACAACTACCCCTAGAACTAATTATACCGTGCTTTGTGAAGGATGGAAAAGTGTATTATCACTAAATATCTCACTCCCCGATATTCTTCGTATATTTTGTTATCAAAATATCATCCTGGTTGCTGAACAATACATACACGGGCATTATTCCATTTCAGTCATTAAGATAAGGGTTATTTCCATTAAATGTATCAAGATGTTCTTATTTTGATAAATTTCCTTTTAGATTTTCACTACGCACTTTACAATCGCAATAATCTGAAATACATTGTCTCCCAAGCTTTAGGATACCAATGCCTCATCTCATTACCGTCTGCCTCAATGATCTGTTAATATTTCAGCTTTCCAGTAATTCTAAAAGTGTGCATGGCCTTTGTGATCTACGTAACATTCGCCCTCAACTTCTGGATCCCCTTCAACCTCGTGTGGTACTACATCAAGAAGCGCTACGACCCCGCCAAGCTGTGGTTCTGGGAGCGCGTGTACAGAGCTGCGTTCGTCATCTTTATCACCACAATTGCTATTTTATTCCCCAACGTATCCAAGTTTATTGGATTAGTAAGTGCTATTATTATTTTCGTTATTGCTACTTATGATATTATATCATCACGGCAGGTCGCTTATAAACTAGGCAAAGAGCACCGAGTGTCGAAAATTTTTATTCTTAACAGGCTTGATGTGCTTCTTGTACATTCAAGACTCTTCGTGCGTGCCGGTTTCGAGGTCTTCTGACTCCGCCACCAGCCAGTATCATTATTAGGATTATTGGGGGATCTATTAAAATCCGTTTATTCGTGGAATCGATAGATGTGGCACATTGTATAGATCATGCTATATTTTATGGCATGTCTGATAACATAATGACATGAATACCTACATGTCAAGTGACAGTAACGATGTGTCACGTGAGGCTTTAACTGTCTGCTTTGTACACACAGATACAAACATGATAACTTAGATCCATTGTAACTTAAATAACTTAAAATCTTCCTGTCACAAATTATTTCTTGTTCAGGTTGTACTTATTATATTTATTCCATGAAATGTAATTAATTAAGAGTCGCACTGCAATTATCCGGATCGAGTTAAATTAAAAAAGGGTGCCGACAAAATTGATATTTATTATTTCACATGCTGTGGTTAATCTTGGTTTTTCCCACAGGCCTGTCCGTTTCTGTTCAGGGTCGTTATACAGTCGCTTTTATGTACATTGATAATAATTTATGATTCACTCTTAGGTACGATCCATAGTCATTCCACTATTGGAATATGGGTCTCCTCTCGTATTGAGAGGGTTAAGGCCATAGTCTGCCACGCTGGCCAAGTGCGGGTTGGCAGACTTCACAC
>DWME01008246.1:0-11872 GCA_018244795.1 Parelbella ahira ahira
GAAGCCACTAGGGCCAACAGCATATGACATTTAAAAAAAAAAAACAAAAAAGAAACGTGTGATTCATTAATGTGCAAGCATTCAAACAGAGCAGAGCAATTTGGTGTTATTGGTATACACTTGTGTAACAATAAAACGATTAGTGGAAGTATTTAGTGTTTTAAATTACTATCATTATAGAAGACGGCGTTAATAATAAAGCAACTGACGTCAGAAATGCTGACCCCACCAGACCGTTTCCACTGATACTAAGCTATGTGCGAGTAATATGTGCTATGCACATGCACCGCCGCAAAGGAGCTGCGCAAAGAAGACGCGCAGCTCGAGCTATACGATGACGGGCCTACTGTAGGTACTCGGCCCTGCACATAGCTACACAACTCGCGATCATTTATAGCACTACTAAGCTATGTGCATAAATATGATTGGTTGATATCAAACGCACCCACAGCAACGTAGAATAACACATCTCTAGTGGAATAGCAGCCGTAAGTGCATGTCGGGTAAACGTGTGCAATAAGGAAAGTTAAAATTTTCCATGTTGATCTATGGTTTTGGTTCTAAAATTTTCTAAACTGACTGATATTTAAAAAACTTTCATGAACTCCATATTTAGAAAACGCAGTTTTACCGCTAATCCCAGTAAAAAGACAATATCAAAAATTTGCTGACCATATAATAGTTCAATTATTTTGGTTGTTGTAAATGCATATAAAAATACTACAAGGCACTTTATTACGATTGTTCCTAAAATATTTTCTTATAGATTCCAGGTTAAAAAATTAATTGTTAAATGCGTGTATCTTCGAAATGTGAAAATATGGCAATATTGATACGCCGATGGCAATATTTTGATGATCGCTAATGTAGTCCTAATTACCAAAAGGCTGAATTTAGCATGAGTAAGTGTTGATGCCGAAGCAAAAAGTAACCGTCTCTAATGGATCTAATTACTCACCATTTCACTGTAATTATTGGTCTTTGCATTAGCTTACATTTATTTTCAGAAACGATCCAGCGACGTCTATAAAGTACCTAGCGAAATAAATACATATCTCGAGACATATCGACCTTCGGCTCAGCAGTCAGGACCACTAACCATTTTACCAACGATGAGTCATCATTAGCAATATCTCTTGTATAGTTCCAATGATGTAAATGAGTTGCCTCGCAGAATAAAAATACGTACAGTCGTAGTCTGTCACACGGGCTAAATGCGAAAGGCTACTCGTCAAATGACTTATAAAGTGGGAGGGCTTGTGCCTCCCTGCCGTGATACAATATAATATGTCGTTTTTAGTTTATCGTAACTTGTTAAGATCGGATGGCTTCATAAAGTATTTTCTAATGATCGCCTACTTCTATGTGTTATCGCCAAAAGATTCACGAATCTTTTGGCGAGATATCTTTTACTGTAAAAATATAATTTAATTATAAATAGGTCATGGACTGCCTCGTTGGTCGAGTGGTTGCAAGCGGGTCTACCGATCGGGAAGTCCTGGGTTCAAACTCCGGGTCGGGAACTATTGGATACTTCTAATTTATAATTTCTAGTAGTGACTCAGAGTCTGGATCTGTGTTCGGTGTATGGCAATAGGGTCACCACCTTTTCCACGGGAAGTAAACGTAACTGGTGAACCATGGGAATGTACTACACTCTTATGCCTACCCCTTGGACCTTGCAGGCGTGGTGTTACGTTTTATAAATAAGTCAATCAATTTCTTTCTGGAGTATATGATGGTACTTTATGTAAAACAAATGTACTTTAGGTAATACAAAGGTATTACGAAATATCTCACTTTACGCACTTAA
Organism: Parelbella ahira ahira; assembly: GCA_018244795.1. NCBI lineage: Eukaryota > Metazoa > Arthropoda > Insecta > Lepidoptera > Hesperiidae > Parelbella > Parelbella ahira. The sequence goes on from DWME01008246.1 coordinate 1,814, forward strand.
CGCTTCTTTTATATGCCATAGTGTTGTGTCGGATCAGAATATACACAATAGTTAGAGTAGTGAATAAACTAGCCTTTTCAATGTTCTTAGTTGAAAATAAGAAGTAAAGCAAAAGTGTTATGTAAAAATAGACTTTCACATTGGAAACATGTAGTAAGCTTACCGTTAGACATTTCGAACTACGCGAACAGCACCCAAGTGGGGCCTCTTCAGGGATATATTGCGTCTCGGAGGGCTTCGCATAAATAAAACTTAGCAGAAGACAAGAGTGTGTAAACAACCTTTACGTAGTACCTGAACTCGGTTAAGTATGTTGTATCTTTCACCACACACTTTTAGGAGTTCTGTAGTAGCAGTGATAGCCTAGTGGTTAAGAAACCAGCCTCGCACTCCGGGGATCCTGGGTTCGAATCCATGGCGCGCAACTCTTTACAAAAGTGCGTTTTTAATTTAAATATCGCTTGCTAACGGTGAAGGAAATCATCGTTGGTCGAACGGTTGCAAGCGCGACTGCCGATCGGGATGTCCTGGGTTCAAATCCCGGGTCGGGTGCTATTGGATTTTTCTAATTTCTAATTTTGACTCGGAGGACCTTCGGGGAATACAGGCGTGATGTTACGTGATTGTTTGTCTTTAATATTTTATGGATATGTAATAGGTATTACAAATATCTTAAATTGAATTAAATAAACCACTCATTATTTACGTTCCCATTGCCAATGTCAGACATAAGACGTCAATAATAATCGTTGTCAATGAGTAGCACAGAGGAATGATTAATATAGGTAATGGTCGTCTATAACATTAGAACCTAGACAAAGCTCAAACTGACTTTTTTATGATTTACAATCGAATTTTAATCGCTACTGGGCCACTAGTTAATTTTAATGTTTTAATTTAATTAATTTATTTTACTGTAATTTTTTTTATTAAAGTATAATTAAGATGAATTGAATTATTGATTTGTGTAGCATGAAAATGATGATCCCCAGTGATTGAAATAAACGATTATTATTATTACTATTACCAGTACCCATTAGTAATTATTGGAAAAAGCTGAGTAAAGCTCCCAGCAGGCGAGATTTTTTACAACCGCGCGACCTCTTCAACAGTAACCGTTATATTTCAGTCAATTTACATAAAACCGTAATGTACTATTAACTTAAACCTTCCTCTTGAATCACTTTATCTATTAAAAAAACCACATCAGAATCCGTTGCGTAGTTTTAAAGATCTAAGCATATGTATATACATAGGGACAGACAGCGGAAAGCGACTTTGTTTTATACTATGTAGTGATAGTGAAAAAACAATGTACATGCTACGCACTCTATCTGGGAATTTCCTAGGATGACACGGCTCATATGGTGTCATTTGCAGCCAGTTTAAAAGTACTCCTCAACAGTTTGGTACACAGGACGCAGGGGCGACAGCCAATATAATGTTACTTAGTTTAAAAACCACTTGCGGCGATTATTATTTAGTGATGCATTGAATGACGAATATCCAAATACGGCTTCCAATAATTTTCATGACATATTTATTGTACTCTATAATTTATGATTTCCGAAGCTACCAATAAAGTTAAGCAATTTTTGCAAAGTGCCCCGCTCGATCGTGGAAAACTTCCATGACTAAAACAAATTAAGGTATACATTTTATAAAAATAATAGCTTAGGAAATAAAACAAGAAAATTTTACACCACGTAATCCGGGAAGGGCCAGGCTGAATAGTGTAGTACACTACGTCGTTTGATCAGTTACGTTTAAGTTCCATGGAGTAGGCCGTGAGCCTATTTGCCTTACACCGGGCACAGATCCAGACTCTAAACCACTACTAGAAATTCTTAATTAGATTAATCCAATATTACCCGACCCGGGTTTTGAACCCAGGACCTCCCAATCGGCAGTCGCGCTTGCAACCACTCGACCAACGTGACAGTCAACATAAAACTCAAGTCAAAGTAAAACTGAAGTGTTAATGAAAGACCAGCTCCGTACAAAGGCTCGTTTATTACTGTCCCATTACATCTAAAAAGACTACAAATTAAATCTTAGCCTAGACACATATACACACACACACAATGTACCTTATAACTAACCTATACCACACTACAAAAACATCGTATCAAATTCGTAAAAAATGTGGCAAACCCAAAAAGAATTTGCTACAAAAATTACATAACTATTCAAATAATAAATCCAAGGCAGCATGGAGCATAGTACAAAACAGATGTAATACAGTACTAACTTGTGACGCAATACAGGTACCTCTCATGCGATGGTAAAATTATTGACGACCCCAATTTAATTGCCGAAAAAATTTAATGACCCCTATATTGACTTGACTTATTTAGATCAAGTTAAGAATTCTTCATTAAATAATAATTATATTAGACATGCAACTGGGAGAAATGTTACAGACAGCATTTTTCTCAAGCCATGTGATAAATATGACGTTATTCAAATAATAAAATGATGCGGATGCGGTGCGGATGATGTTTCACCCACTGTGGCTAAACTTATTAATGTAACATTCGAGTGTGCGTTCCTTCCGGGCTGAAACTTTCCACAGTTTTAGGTCTATACAATAAAGAGGCCGGATACGTACTATAAATTATCGGTCTATATCTAACGTTAATAGTTACCTGTTTTCCTCGCTGTTACCTCGCGAACGAAAAACATGGATTTAAACAAATAAGTCGGCGTAACTGACTACAGCTAAATGTGATGGAAACATTTAAATTGTAAATCCTTTGCAATTACCTTGTGATAAAGGAATAATATCACAAGGAAGTGGCATATTTACTACGAAGTACCAATATAAAGTTGAGTGGCTAAAGCGCACTAACAGTTGACAAGTATGAGGAACTGTAATTGTTATACAACTTATCAACATCTGCACGAAAATGTGATACAGAAAATAAAACGACGAGCTTCATTTCAACTCAGCTCATGTGTGTTTTATTACCGAATAATAAAGATGGCTTCGTAACTCCGATGGAAGTGTAACATCGAAATGTAATTACGTTTCAATGGAGACAGTGCAAGCGGCTGAGCTTGCTCATTAGCTCGCACAACAAATGCTGACGTTAAGTAGCTCCCGACAGTACTTATCGGCACGCTTGCGTTATGAAAATATTCTTGTTTAATTAGAACACGTAATTGACAGTGAATATTTTACTTTTTGCACAATATTTTTATTGAAAGTCAGTACAGAATAAATTTGTTCTCAGAAGTTTACACCTGTGAATGGGTATAATTTATCAGCTTGAAAATTGCTTACATGAAGGTGAATTCTACCGAAATTAACATCCCAACTACTACCTGTCATTAGTTATGACGGCCATTACGGCGGCCATGAGTCCGCGTTCATCTCTGCTCGACGAGTACTTGGTTTCGTTTAACTGGAACGCTCGCTTCACTAATTAAAACAAATACCTGATGAGCGTGTGGCTGACGGCGGGGCGGGCTCGCCCCCGTCGTGACTTCGCTACCCCCCGTAATGCTACTTTACGCGTTCCAAATTAAGATACCCAATGTAACAATCATTGGCTATTACAGACTTTATCTTCAAGTGCCACTTGTAAATAATTAATTACTTGTATATTTATTTTTATGATACGTTCGCGTTCAGCTGCTACCGCGTTTAACGAAAGAATGTGTCTTAAGACGTACCACGTGTGCTTAACGGAAACCCATTCATCCTTGCTCTCAAAACAACTGGGTTATTCGCATCCGACAACACAGTAGCCGGTATGGTGTTCTAATTACTGACCATCCAGATAAAACATATTGTGACAAACATATAATGACTTCTTTGTTAATTACATGGCAATTATATTATTATTTATTTGCAATGAATAATATTTTTTTGCCATATGTTTTGAGCAATATAAAAAATAAATATAACATAATAACACGAAATAACATATATAACACGAAAAAATCAGCTTCGATTCGAATAACAAAGGCTTTTATGTAATGTTAATCGACTGTCAGCAGCGGCGCAACGCGCAGCAGGCGGAGAGCGACCTGCACGCGACAGCTCCCGGCTGTGCGGAACAGTCGGTGTCCGTTTCACGCTCCCGTGGCCACACTCATGCGATTTCATAATATTATACAAACTTTATAAGACAGTAGTGTTATCGCCATCCTCTTCAACCCGCACTCACCAATGTTCTGATACACTTTAGAAGGCTCGAACTACACGAGTCGTTGTTGACACGTGCATCGGCCGCGAGGCGCGCGTTAATGTGCAGCCGACTATCGGAACTACATGAGCGACCAAAATTTAATCGTTTCCGTTATTAAAACACAGAGCTCTTGGGACTTCGCATATCCGTCTAGCACTTTGGTTAGGAGTCCAGGTCAATTTGCTATATAAATATAAGGCTCTTTATTTTTCACAATGCCAAACAACAGACGCCTGCGAGCTTCCATTTTGAGGATATTAGCACTGTTCAGGAATGGCGTAACGTGTGCACGTGGAGAAATGTTAAAACAGAACCGAACGCAGGCGTTCTGTACACGCTGTATGACTTTTTCAGTAAGTGTTAAAAGACACGGCCCTACATGAGCATCTGCATAGTTGAAAAGGGAAAGCACTAGCGCCTCGCAGATATTGACTAGTAAAGTGGCCGTAAGATAGTTTCTAATGCGATACATAACTTTAAGCCTATAGAAACGATTACGAGCAATATTCATGATATGCATCTCAAATTGAAGTCTTTCGTTCATTATGATCCCAAGGTTACGGGCCTCTGATACCCGGAGAATCTGCTCGCCATCCAGAGTCACCATAGGATACCTGTCGCTAATTTTTTGCACTTGAGTACGCGTGCCAAAAATCATATATTTTGACTTATTCGGGTTTAGTACAAGTGCATTTCGTTCAAACCACAAAGATATATGAACCAAGTCAGAGTTTAACTTGGCCAGAGCTGAAGTCGTTTCACAAGGTTTAAATGATACATAAATTTGTAGGTCATCCGCATACATGTGATAACTACAATTCTCAATACTGCCTACAATGTCCGCGCTATACAAAATAAATCTTGCAAGTGTACATTTGAAATCACCAAAACATTCGTTGAGTTAAAATTTTGCGCAGTATTCATAGCGAGGACAAATATTTTCGATTCTACCGTAAATACATTTAAAAATCAGGTGTCGTCTCTAGAAGACGGGACAAAAACACACAAGGAGTAAATAAGCATCATTCAAACAAAACCGTAGAATGTTCCGGCTCACGTCGTCTTCAAAAAGCGCTAAAACCGTTTACGGTCTTTGAAATTGAAAAAAAGGTATTTAATAATTTGATACTTGTTACAGCACTCGAGACGACTTGTTGGTCGCTCGTGTGCGCGCAAGCACAACGGACATACGGAATTATTTACATATTCAAGGAAACCAACCATCCTGACAACGCGGCTTAATAAACACGAAATGACGACAGTAATTTTAACACGTTTAACATTCCACGTCGGGCCGCGCGACCAGCAGCGTGGCGTTAAAAAACGATATTTAAGCAGCGCTTTTCTTGTGCTTTCGTGACCGGTAACTTTACTGGTACACGTCCCGCTATGAAAATAGAGTTCAACGTCAATTTACGTTAAAACGTTATAATGAGTACATTAGTGTCACATGATCTTAAATTATGATAACTCCTGTTAGTCTCCTTGCTATAAGATGAGTTTATTCCGCTTGTCAGGGCTATATTTTTAAAGCGCTCATTATTTATCTATAATATTTACAACAATGCGGACTACGGTCCATGGTGTTAACGGACGAAAGATCGCTATAACATGGAACCACATTGATACGTTCTATGCGAAGACCAGCTTCTGCTTCTAAGCCACGTACACATACATATAAAGAGATACAGTGACAGCTCGGGGGCGTACCTTGCGTGCCGGAAGCGCGTCATGGTGCGCGGCCGCCGCCTCTCCAACGGGCGCGCTACCTGCAACAGAGCAGCCGCTCAGACTGGTGCCACGGAACGGAACCTCGATCTCACCACTCGCTTTTCACTCCGAATGCGTCTCTTAGTGTATATGGACTAGGAATATATTGAGCTTGGAGAATTTCAAGTACCTACTCCATAATATTACATAATAACCGATGTTAAAATCAATAAACTTTTTCAAATTATTATCATGAAACTATAGCTAGCAATGAAGTAATGAAGGCAAAAATTGAAAAAAAAGTAACATCACGCCTGTAATCCCCGAAGGGTTAGGCAGAGGAGTGTAGTACAGCAAAAATTAAAATGTACAAATAAATCTATTTGAATGTAACAAAATAAGAATCAATTTCTATATTTTACTGATTTCCCTTTCAATACATACATATACCTCTGAATGACGTAATAACCTACTATAAGTGTACCAAAAAGTTTCAACATAGTATGATAATTGTATCTTTTATTCAGGAAAGGCTCGAGTGTGACGAATGCTGTGCGCGCGGACGTTTCGATATACGTACAAGGACAACAAGAACACAACACAAGAAAAAATAAGAACAACTACTCTGGCTGGCGGCTGCGCGCTATTGGATGCTTGTTACGTAATTATTTCTACAAAAAGGCTATATTTAAAATTTTAAAACTGTAGCCATTCCGAAAGTATTGACTACAAATACTCGGTTGAGGTAGGATAAATTGCAATACGGTTGCCTGCGGAAGTAGCCGATGATGTTGGTGTTTTATTAAATCACATGTAATAATATTTCGATGGAAGACTTTTTAAAATATGAAAATATTTATAGATACAACCCGTCGGAAATATCTGTGCACCTGGCTTAATGACGTCATGCGAACTGGAGAGATAGCAAAAAAATTCGAGATTTAAAAATATATATTTTTTGTGTTTGAGTGCCAATTTTGTATATTTTTTTACTTTTATATAACTTTGAATTCAATCTGTACTTTATAGCAATAAATAACGAAATAAAAAAAAACCTATCCAATAGACACAAAAAAGTTTCTTTTCCATTTAAATAATACACAGAAACGGAAGTGGCGGTGTCATTCTGAAAAAGCCTCACCACCCGACATTGTTGTTACGTTGTCGTTGTCGTCATCTTTTTCTTTACTCAAAATGTTGTCTTGGGTTTCGCTTTCGCTGTCACTATCTTCTCCTCCTAAATAAATTATTAATTCGCGTTCTTCAAGCTCGTATAACCTGTCGTTATGCCAAAACTTATCTCTTAAGCGATCAACATGATTGCATTCTTTTTTCCAATCTTCCGGGGATATACTTTGTATCGCTTCCTTTGTTAATCTTTCTATATATATCTTTTTCTGATTGGTCTGCATTTTTGTAGACATTTATGTAGATATTATTGTTACATTTGCATTGGATTACTTTGAGCACTAAATTCCGCTCTGCACTATGTATAGTCCTACCCATTTTACAACACTAAATAGGTAGTATATTAATATTTCACCAAACAGAGAAACAATAAAAAAATGCGATTACGAAAGAAAGAATAATACAGGTGCGTCAGCTGGCGTTGCCAACGGTACTAGATAGGCGAGAACGGGGCGAGGTGCGGGGTAGTGCGAAGGGAAGCGCATTCCAGTGAGGTGTACAGATATTTCCGACGGGTTATATTTTAAAACGTTAGTTACCCGTCTGTTTGTGTGGCGAGAAACTTGCTAGGACTTATAAAATTTTCAGAGTTGATAGACACCACATTGCCTAGAGCCCAGAGGAGTTGTAAAATATAAAAATATTCTAAGCATTCAGCGGTTATCATTTCACCAAAGAAACTTTCGATACTCGAACCTAAAATTTTTACACTGCATTGTGAAAATAAAACGAAATAGTGCAAAAATTACCTAAATGGCGAAGCCCAGACAACGAGGTGAAATTCAAACGACGTTTACTAAGTCTTGTGAAGTATGTACACTACCCTTCAAAAGTTTTGGAATCTGTATCTTTGGAATGTGTTTGAATACTGTGCCGACATGGTGGTGGTAGTGTGATGGTTTGGGGATGCTTAGGCAATAATAAATCCGGCCATATGATCCAAATTACGGAGAAACTGAATAAAGAAGGTTATTTGAGAATACTACAAGAAGATGCCATTTCCTCTGCAACTAATCTAATTGGCCGAAATTTTGGTTTTCAACAAGATAATGACCCCAAACACACGGCTAAATTATAATGTCAGGGTTATCTGAAGCAAAATGTATTGCAAATTATGAAGTGGCCATCACAAGCCAGATCACATCATCACAGGCCAGATCTGTCTCGAATCGAATTAGCATAGGATAAACTTGATAGAAAACAGAAGTACAGTTGTCCAAGGAGCTCAGGACAATAGTGGGTATATTTACAGAGCGAATGGAAGTCACTAAATTCCGAATACTTCAGTAAATTAACTAAAAGAACGAGTAAAATTTGTGAACAAGTAATTAAGAATAAGGGAGGCCATTTTGACGAAGCCAATATTTAACGAAAACGATATACTGTTGTCCTTTTTTGTACTAGTACAAGCATGCCTTACATATATTATTGCCGTTTTTATTCAAATTATCCAACTGATTCCAAACTTTTGAACGGTTATGTATATGGTAAGGCAGGCTATAATTTATTAGTGTTCTTATCGTTGCACTCCTCAATATACGCTTCACGATTCCAGATGTTGTGCAAGTGCGATTTAAATATTTTGGCATTTTTCCTGTACATAACATTCATACATTGCCGCTTTATTTATCTCATTCATTTCCATTGTCGCAGTTAATTAAATCGAAACAACATGAAGTATAATTATTACGTCGGAATGTTTGGTGGCTGCTATGTAAAATAAAGATAAAAAATTAATGAACACTGAAATGAACGGATAAAACCCAATCACGTTTATTCGATTACGGCGCAGTACGTTCAAATTTGATGTTCCATCAAAATCTGAATACCTTTCAGCTTTCACACGATGCATATTGTGGAAATAATCAAAATGAACTATTACACTGCGTTCGCAGGCCAATAGTTTGATAACAATAAAGGTTCCGTTTTCAAGAAGACACGTTTGATGAGAGAACCATCAATACCGATCCATTCGAGCCCAATGCCTTTCCAGTTACATTTCTGGTCGCCGTGGAGACGAAATTCTTTTTTCATTTGTTTGTTGCAAAAGGTGACACATCGGGAAACGGGCCACCTGATGGTAAGTGATCACCATCGCTTATGGACATTTGCAACACCAGAGGTATTACTAACGCGTTGCCAGCCCTGTAGGACTCTAGTGACGGTATTTTTGATGAAAGTTGGAAAGACCTCGAGGGGAAGCCCATCTCAAAGTTTGCATGTTCGTGGCAGAAACTAGCGCGATAACCGCGCCGTTGAAGACTGCCACGTATCTAGTTGGTGGAGGTGGAACTTCTCGCTTCGGCGAGTGGTGCGGTATAGGAATGGTGGCGTCGGCATGATGTTGAATATTTCAGAAGAACACTCACCATTATAATGGTAGAACACACATACAGAACCATTATCTCTCCGCAAAAACAGATGTTCGAGCCGTTCTGTAATCCTGGAATTATTAATCATTTGAACCGCGCGTCTCTGGGCTATACTAAGCTGGTATTTTAGAGCTGCGAGCAGGTGCGAGCAGTACTCCGTATGGGGCCAGACTTGTGCCTTAAAGAGCAGGAGTAATTGTCCCGGTGTAAAGTAGTGCTTGGCCTTGTTGAGCACACCAATCTTTCTCGACGCCAGCCTAGCTTTGATCTCCAGGTGGCCGCGGAACTGCACTTCGTTCGATACATCAACACCGAGGATACTCACGCTCTTATCGATGGTGTAGTAAATCACCAGCTTATCGACCTTGACAAAAGCTACACCGTCTGTCACTAATCAGCTGACGGTCCTCCAGAGGAGAGTATTCGAGGAGCTGCGTGTTAATGATACGTTCCATCACTTTAAGAGCAAGGAAGTTATCGCTATAGGACTGTAATTAACCGGGTCGCTTTGGTCTCCTTTTTTGTCTATTGGGTGTATCAGAACTACCTTCTAGAAAGACGGTACTAGCCAATGTGGTAGGAGAGTGAGAATA
>DWME01008247.1:0-11871 GCA_018244795.1 Parelbella ahira ahira
TGCGTGGTCGCTATGTTTAATGTAATTATAACATTATTTAGATGTCTGTGTGTTTTGATTGGGGTATGGGATGATATTTGATAATTATTGTTAACTATGCGACAACGGCTTGACGCCACGGCATGTTGGGCACAGTGAGCAGTAATGGCGTACGGTTGACAATATTGTCGGCTACATGGAAACACCATTGTCTTCGACCGAGGGATGCCGATATGATCTAGAAAGATACTGATTTTGTTCTGTGGTTTTAGATTACATTATTAGTATAGATTACAGAAACATTTTAAATATTTCTAAAATTTGATTTGGGTACGTGTCATTTAATACCCAAGAGATTCAAGTTAGTTACGTCCTATGATTTTGAATAAATAAGAATTAATAATAATAACAATGGACATTTACTAATAATAATGATAGACAATAAAAGACAAATTTTAGAATAACTATCGCATTACAAATTTATCATGCCGTGTTCACCTGTAATTGTAGGAACACGAGTTCCGGATTATACTTGCAATGTATGAAGTAATTACAATTTATTCTGCTGAGGTGAAACTTAAGTAAATAAATGAATCGCGGTAGTGTTGCCAACTAAGCAACGTTGCAATCGATAGTAATATTGTTACATTAACCGCATTAAACAGTTATCAAGTGGTTATGCTAATGCTATAAAAAAAACCCGCATCAGATCATTCGGGGCTCTTTCAAGTCCACAATCCACATTGGCGTACAGGTAGCACTAATATATACGCAAAACTCAAAGTAGCCTTTCTTGTATAACACGAATCTGTCAAACTACTTTCCCGCCATTTTAATCAGGAATTATTGCAAATGTTCATGATGTTATGAATTTGACAAGTTCGCGGCAGGTATCGGCAGAAGGCATTTTTGCCTAATCAGGAGTGTCTGGTTTCTGGAAAAGTTAAACACTATTTGTAAAGGAATTTAGATGTTCTTGGACTAGAAATAAGATTGGACTAGAGATTGTCTGCCTCGTTGATCGAGTGGTTGCAAGCGCGGCTGCCGATCGAGAGGTCCTGGGTTCAAATCCCGGGTCGGGTGCTATTGGATTTTTGTAATTTAGAATTTCTAGTAGTGACTCGGAGTCTGGAATTGTGCCCGATGGCAATAGGCTCACCACCTTTTCCATGGAACTTAAACGTAACTAGTAAAACGTGGGAGTGTACTACACTCCTCTGCCTAACCCCTCGGGGATTACAAGCGTGATGTTCCGTTTCAACTAAATACATGCATACATATACATATATCATCTTGTAAAATACAAAATGTATATAAATACTGCAATTATATAAAGTTAAAACCAGAGAACAAAAACTAAATACTTTACAAAGCACAATATTCCTATAAAAACCTTATTTGCCACGAGCCAGTGTCGTATCTGTATACCAGTACATAGGGTTGCCAACAAACAAAGAATATTTAACTTTAGTCACAATGAGGTAATAAAATTTTATAAACAAAACCATATGTTTCGTTTAAAAGCCGTGACTAATTAATTACATATATAGTTACAATACAAAATAACAGAACTGTTCCTTGCGATTTTCATTAAAAAATAATTAATATGTTGACAAAAACAAATGTCATTTAATTGAAATGGCTGACAGCCCTACGAGTACATCTCGTTATGGATACAACCTTAGCGTCCCATGGCGATGACCTCGGAATGAGACGGACAGGTATGGCATAGGCAGGTTTTGTACACATCTGTTTATATGTAGGTGTTATAACAGCCATGGAAACAATACTACACATTGACAGTCTCCAGACCGCAATACAATAAAATATTGCATTTGAAATTACCATATTCGTCAGACCCTGTAAAAAACGGGTCTCATCTCACAACGAGAAGTGCTGTAAAGGGTTACGTTCGGTTAAAACAACACCGTCTACGTTAGTTCGACACAATTCACACGCCTTACAGAACATTATGAATGACGCTAAAACCTATAGCTTCGTTGAACCAGTGTAGACACATTTTTGATAAATGCGGATCGAAACGAAATAAACAAATATTCCCAAGGCCAAGTCGTGTTCGTCAATAACCACGCCTTGCAGCTGGTGCACGGAACGATCTTCGAGAACGAGGATTTCATGTGACCTAAAGAACCTCGGTTTGGTCCGTAATTACAAAAATATACGAGACTTAAGACAGTAAATAATAAAATAATCTTAATTTTTTTACCTACTGCATACTATTCATAAAACGCAGACTTGACTTATTTTGAACTAGAAAGTCCATGGTGAGAGTGAGTATGTAGCGAACTTGCGATATAAATTGTCCCTGGTTCGGCTCTTTTCGGCTCCCATTTCTGCACATTCCTACTCCCCCGTATTTCCCTGCAACTCCAAAACCTTTATTTATTCAGGTAATATATCAAAATCCCTTGCCCTGCTATCAAACTTGGTTGCATTGTCGCAGTAAATAGAATGCCACCCAGTGGTAGTTTTAAAAATGCAAATCCTGTTTAGAGCTCTTGGTACACCTGCTTCCCGTTGCGCGTATGCCCACGATCGGGCCAATGCCGGCTGATGTGTTACACAAACAAAAAAAGAGTGTTTTATTCTCTATTTTTACTACTATTAATTCTACTTCGAATATTATAATTCTAATCAATTATTCTTACTTTCGTTTAATTAACAAAAAAGAAAATAATACTAATTACCCAGTTCCCGCGCTGCTCGTTTTATATTTCCTTGCTTTTAATTATAAAACTGAATGAAAGGCTTTTAATTTATATTAAATTTATCTTATTAAATCATACTTTTAAACAGTAAAAAGATGAATCATTATGACTAAAAATATCTATGAACTTTATAGATGTTTCTGTAGTCTATGACTCATGTCAAAATAATATAGGTGAATGAATAGAAACCAAAAATATTATTTGACACTTTTGACAGTACACTCTGTTGCTTGGCGGCAGTAATAAGCAAAGTATGGAGGTTATGCAATTTATAGGCAAATCCTACAAAGCGCAGAAAATTCGAGAATAAGTCATCATAGCAGAATTATAAACTATAGACTTAATAATTTTGATAGTCCGCTCTAAATATAATTCAAATATACTTGATTTAAATTAAATACATGCTAATATTCCTAAAACTACCACTGATATTATCTTTGATTGTCTTTGATTCAGTGTACTGGGTGGAAAACTAAAAAAAATAACAAGTTAAACACGTAAGTACTTTATACATTTAACTGTTGGTTAACTCATTGTCAGTGTCGAAAAATATTCAATAGATTTTAATAACTATCTAAAAAAAACGAAGGCGGGAAATCGGTCTTGTTGACTTAAAAGCAAATACGTATTTATATAGAAATATTATATCTTATCTATTAGTTAGGGCACTTGATAGCCACTATTATAAAATTGTCAACATTGAGCAGGCAACAGATTCGCAAAATGGATTGAATGCTGCCAATTTGTAACTGGCAAGCAAATCTTTAACTTAACAAAAAAATATGAATTGTTGATACGATAAAAATGAATACGTCAGCGTTTTAGTTTTCATATATTAATATACTCATAAACACGTAAATGTTATTACTTATTTAAGGTTTGTAACTGGCGGGAAAACATTTTAATTTAAATATAAAAAAATGTATTGTAATGTACATAAAGTAATCAATATTTTAACAAACGATTTCGCATCAATCAGAAACAGAAGCAAATATATATATTCAGGTGTCATGGTAGCTTTTCCCTCTTCCTCTCCATTTTATAGACTATCTTCGACATCCTATTTCAATATGGTATTCTGTATAGAGGTGAGTACGGTATTATGGATAAAATAATCGCTTTGATCTATGTGATTTTATGGACCTGACTTTAGTTTGGACATAGGATAATAAAAATATTTATTCCAATTTGAACTAGAAGACGAACATTAAAGCCTTATTTTGCGATCCAGCGTAAAATCCTAGTAAGGTGCAGACAATAGGTTAAATGACTCGCAGCCCAAAGAGGTTTCATCCAATAAGTGGAAGGTATCTTAACCAGAATTCTCGTTCCCGTAGCACAAGTGTGGAAGTAATAAATCGTATGATGGATATTTATTATGTTAAAAGTATGTTTTTTGATTCGTTTCGCGCAGTTTCTTACAGGCAATGGCTATGTTCTACATCACAGTATTCATACAGTTTCACTTATGAATAGTAAGGATGAAGCCAGTACAATTAACGAAGGCCGTAAGTACTGGCCGAGATCGTTGCTTCGCGGAAAACCGCATTCCTGCAACTGAGTAGGGGTCGAAGCGACCCTGGTTTAATATGCAAGGAGGTATCTCGTAGCTACTCTAGGCCGGTCCACTCAGTATACGTGCTCACGTGCTGGCACAGAGCGTAAATCTTTTAACATCTTTTACAGCCAATATTCGTAATGTTCTTTAGTCTGTAAATGTTTGGAAATTCGAACTTTACTTAGGTAATTAAAAAAAGATGTCCTTATTTTAAAACGTATTTGAATAGTTGAGTGACTAAACATTAGTATATTGTGTACTGAAAATAAAAGGATTTCGCAAGTGTTTACACCAAAATTAAAATTGTGAGGACCTTACAAATGTAACACTCTGATGGTATTTTTTTTGTCATAAAAGAGTTTGCAAAGGAAATGAATTAAAAACAGTTGGAATTAATTAGTTATCTGAAATTGTGTGACAGCAAAACAAATGCAGTCGATGACCTTGATTTTATACTTTTTAGACAATTAGAAATTTTTCTTTTAATTGCTTGATATAGACTCTTAATTACAGCAATACAGAAAGATTTAATATGTTGTTGGGAAATAAAACATGTGAAATCTGTTACTTCGTTGGTACTCCACTAAAGTTATAATTAAATGGAATAAGCATTCAAGTTACAAACTGATACAGAACCGGCCAACGGCACTTCTAATTCAAATCAACGGGTTAACAAAGTACAGGGTACCGTTAAAAGGTTACCATGAACGATTAAACACCATAGAAAATCCACTCACCGACCAATGAAATCAAAAAATCGGACGTTGGTTCCGTTGAGTTTTACCCGCGATTTTTGCACGAAAATCACGGTAAACCGCACAGAACTGTGAACTATAATTTACCGCACTGTTTTGAATATGCACAGTATCACTAACTCAACACTTCACGTATTCCATCACTAGTTCAAAAACATCAGTACGCATTTCACGTAAAGAGTTTTGAGTGATGATAATCTGCGATTGCTTATCGAACGTGTTACTATGACTGCGTTCCACGAGACACTAACGCCAACTCGTGCGGCGGCGGCGGCCGCAGGTGGAACTAACCGGTAATCTAACCTGCGCGATTGTAAGGTCAGCAAATTAATTTGCATTGACAAAATGACATACAATGTACGGGCTTACATGGAAAAAAATCCAATAAATTATGATTTTAAAATTTATTTCACATCAAATAAATGTTTAAAGATGCTAGTTAAAGTAATATAGGAGTTATTTATTTTTATATGTGTATGTCGTTTTTAGAATATTAAAGTACTTTTATCTCCAGTATACAGTATATCTCCATTTATTTATAAAAAAAATAAAACAATGAGATCACTTATTACTAATATGATATAAATAAAACATCAAAATAAATTCGTTAAATAGAATCGGTAAGTACCTAACGATTGTCAGAATTTTTGGTCTAATCAGACAAAAAATAAATCAATCATTTAGCTTTTTGCCGCTGTTTTTGTACGACTAGACTCACTTTCTTGCTTAAACAGTCTGAGAGTAGGTCAATATAGACAACTACGTGTTTAAAGTAACAATTAATTTTTTATACTTTTCCAAGAGGATGTGTAGGTATGTTTTTATGATGTGGGTTGAATAAAGTCTTAATATTTTAAAAGTAGTATGCAATTTACTAAATTTTGACCATTTGGTAATCCATCACAGACCAATGATGCGATTGATTTCATAAAAATTATCGAATCCCGTCATTCCGTAATGCTGCTAATCACACCTTCCGATCTCCAACCATGTTGCACTAATAATACATAGTAATGCAGTAGAATTAGATGTTAATACTTCCTGTACCTAAGTTAACAAATTTTATGCAAATGACTAATCTGACCAGCAGTCCTGATTGTTGTAATTTTTAGGTACTATTGTTAAAAAAATACATAAAATTATATAATGAATTTGATGTTTACTAATTGATGTAACTTGTACTTTTATTTTATAAGCACATAAAATTGATGTACATAGGTAATACATTTCGTGTTTAATGAAAGTAAAGCACCATAAGTAAGTTACGTTATTTCATAATATAGTTGGCTATTATTTTAAAATGTTATTCTTCTAACGCTACTCAAATTTTTATGTTTTATTTGTCATCCAGCTAATGCTTTTTGAGTTGATCCTGTCATTTTTTTTCACCAAACGCAGGTAAAACCGGTAGAGCGCGCGACAGGTGTGTTTACTTAGCACGTAGAATATAGCTCGACTAGTTATCAGTGTTATCACTATCGTTTTGAGGTTAAAACATACAAAATAACTTGATCCTAACTTAACATAGGTAATACTAAAATACTAGCATCGAACATTTGGTCACGTATGATTAAATGATTTTGCGTTTTTTTAAAAACTTATACGACTAATATTCATATTACATTAATATAGACATTTACAGTACTATGAAAAATATAGGTAAAACCCCTTTTCGTGAGGCCTATATCTAGCAGTGAATTAAAACAGGGTGCTGTTGATTTCGTATGTACCACTTCTAATACCGAAATAGCCAGTTAATAAAAGTATGGAAACATTTTATAAGGTAGTTAAATCCTCGTTAAATCCTCGATCCTCGACTGCCTCGTTGGTCGAGTGGTTGCAAACGCGACTACTGATTGAAAGGTCCTGGGTTCAAATCCCGGGTCGGGTACCTACTATTAGATTTTTCTAATTTAGAATTTCTAATAGTGACTTGGAGTCCGGAATTGTGCCCGGTGTATGGCAATAGGCTCCTAATCTATTCTGTGAGACTTAAACATAACTGGTGAAATGTGGGCGTATAGTACACACCTCTGCCTACTCCTTCGGGGATTACAGGCGTGAAGTTACGTTGTTACATCCGTTTTAATGTATGCCTTAGTCGCATAGCATTACTTTCAAGCGTGGCATGAAAACTGCAAAAGTAGGCTCTTTCAAAGCGCATTAGCGGTTCCGTGATGTTGCCATAAACAATTGAACGCCTGGTGGTAAATTCCATTTGCGTTATATCTGTTATTGAATAGCATTAGTTTTTAAAAAAATCCTCTTTAACTGACCATATTTTTGCATCGTGTCCCCGTCAGTTTCTGACTATAGTGGACAAATTCTTCCATGCGTGTAACCTTTTATACAGACCGTTGTACCTGGCCTGACCCCATTTAGCATCAAGCATAACGAGAGGCAACATGTCATAGCGAGCAGAAATCAGTGGAAACAACCGAATCAAAAACGGCTTAATTGGCACGAATACGTATGTTTTGATGCACTAGCTGAAGAAAGAGACAAAAGGACATCGTCACCAAGATATCTGCCATCACACACATTTGCAATCCCTTTGAACGTCTCTGCCAATTCTGCATTGGGCGTTTTTCTTACTAAAAAAGTGAACATCAACATTATAATCGTTTGTACAAAACTCATAGGATCTTAACAAAATGCAAATATTTTATCTTTGTGCAGTCGTGGCCCAAAAAATCTTGCTTATACACTTAGAAATTAACTTCCTTTTGATACTAAATATAGCGTCTACATACAAGTTTGGTCCCAGCTGTTTTCATTCTAGGCTTAACTCCGACAAGTTTTTATATCGAGTTGCAGGTGGACTTCCACCTGTTGAAGTATTTACATTTGATAAAATGATGACATTTTTGTGGACATCTCTTGTAACTATACAATGTCCCGTATACTTGTGAACCAAGGTAAGAGGTCAAAAGTAGTCGGTAGTAAGAAAAACGGATGTGATACAGAGCGTGTTCAGTTCTGTACAATTTTAAAGTACCTACTCTTATTATTTGAATATTAATAAATTTAGGCAGTATGTATGCGCGTACCTAATATTAATATTTTGCGCAATAATAAATAGCTGTACTAACGAACACAACAGTGTAATAGTGCAAGCAAAAATCGTTTAATACGTATCGAATATTTCATTAATATTTGACATATGGAAATAAAAAAGGAACCAAACATTTTGAATGAAATCTTTTGTTCATTTTTAAATTCTTTAACCAAATAAAAATATTCCTTATAATAAGAATATTCCTTTCTTTAACAATGAACGTACATCAACGAATATTTTCGTTATTTCGGTCCATTTTCTGGAATACTGTTGGAATAGTATCCACTCCGGTCCATTTTCTACTTTGGTAAAAATATTTCTATCAGTAGGTATATTTTGTAACTCAAGGTAGCCAACTCATATTGTTCTACGGGACCATTACCGTTTGACCCAAATTACCGTATCACCGAATAGCACACCCAAAACCCAAGGCAACTCCGACCGACTGTCATGCTATGAAAACATCAATTTTTGACCATAGAATATAAAAATACATCAATAATATATGAATAAGATATACTTTATGACACGATTATTTGGGCGTCCTACTATATATGTATGTAGACTGGTACGTCAAGAAAATGTCAAGGTTTCGACCAACATTATAACTAATGTGGCAAATAACTATATACACGAGACTTTCCAACTTAGTCACAGGGTTGTACTGTATGTATGTTACTACCTTTGTATGGCCATAGGCCCACCCTCTATTCCATGGCGGCACCTAAACGTAATTGATGAAACGTGGGAGTGTAACACACGCCTCTGCCTATATCTAAGAGGATTACACACATTAAGTTACGTTTTTTTAATAACTCGCAAATCTAAAGTAAAAATAGTCTTTGTTTTGTTTTATTAAAAACAAATGGATGACTTAATATTTGAATTTCATTTAATAAATTGTTTTAGTTAGTAATTGATTGTATGTCATTCCTAAGTGCTAAGTGTATCCGACCGATATAGCTAGTAAAAAAAAATGTATGATTGGTTTTTAAATATTCTCAGGTTAGGACATTACTGTTAACTACAACGGAGTCGCAAATGTGTCTGTCATTGTGTTTTATAAAGGACAATGGTGATATAGCGTCGTATGTTAGTACTTACTAATACGTTCATAATACACTATTTTTGTCCACAGTAGGTAAAACGTTTGAATAATTTGTCCACAGACTATAAATCTATCTATATAACTTATGATATGAATGTATGTAAAATATATATGACGTGTACAAATGGAATGTGCATATTATGTTATCTAACAGATGTTTGTTACAATAACACAGGTTCTGCCTAGATTGGAATCAGATTTCATTGAGTTTTCCCGTCACATTAAATAATATTTTGTGTGTACTGTACTGTAGCAAATCGTACCGTACCGACCTGTCCTATGTCTTCCTATCCTATGTTACTAACCTGTCCTATGTTTATGCCTTTTTGGAGTAGGTACCAACTATGGAAAACTGGTAATTAAAACTTTTTTGCTACATGTGTTACAAATCTATCAAACTTTATAACTCTATAAAAACTTTCACTATTTACGTTCATACTAATAATAATTTAAGTGGGTCTGACGTCAAACAGTACCACTGTAGATGTATAGAGGTAAAATCTTTAAGCTCAATAACGTTCAGCTTAAAATTTAGAGAGTCTCGCTCGAATTTCGACCACTGCTGAACCGCCAGTACGTGTACTTAAAGGTGAAACAATCGTCCTTTAGAGTACTCTAAATTCGCGTCGCGTACGTGACACACGGTCGCAAAACAATGCGACCGTGTGTGACCGGCCGACGAACGCGTCGGGTGTATGGTAGCAACGTTTTTTAACACATGGAGATGAATTTTATAAGAGAACATATACATAATATGCCTTATTAACAGATAGTCTCTTAATGACTAAAACTACTGAGTGGTGGGAGTGCTTACCATTGGCTTTTCTTAATCGTAAGAGAATCGATAATAGTTTGAATCAATAATAAGTAACATAATTGTGTTTTTTTTTAATTATATGAATACCTACTCTGTTTGCCGTTATTATGATTATATTGAAAATTAATCAAAATTTCCATGTTTAAATACAAATATTTAATGGCGTGATCTGTGTCTTTAAAATATTTATAAAACTCCTTACTTTTCTTCATGTGATTGTGTTTGTTTTATTTTTCGATGGTAATGCGTTTTTGATGTAGGTACAATAAATTGACAAACTCATTTATGTACGTACAAATGAGTTCGTTTATGGCCCTAAAATTATAATTTGATCTTCTATAGGTTTAACGGCGTCGGACTGCAAGAGCGACACTAGCGCCCTCACTACCATGTCTAAACAAAACTACGACTTCCACCTAATACATGGTCACTTTAAAAGTTATTAATATGATATACAACACTCAATGACGTTGGAAAGAGTGAGTGATGGAAAGCGACAAACAATAGATGTTGGGGAAATGTAATTATTATTAATGTTATGACTCTCGTTTCTATTACATGTGCATATTCAGTTTTATTGCTCCCGTGTCCGTACATAAGGAGGCCGTTTTTATAAGACAAATTTGACACTTATTTGTTAAGTAAGGTTAACAAGACCTAATATTAACTCAAAACGGGCGCTAGCTCTTTCAAAATGGTGTACAATTCGTGAATATTTTTGACATTTTCATTTTTGTGCCTATTTCCTCACCTGCTTCCGCAAACTCACAGATAAACTGTGTACTCGTTGCGTATTCGTTTTTATTGTTACTTAAATTTCAAAAGATATCCCCTCTGTTAGGGAATGATAGAATAATTTATATTAATACTGTACCAACTTTACGCACGGTAATTCGGTTCCAAAGTTGTCCAAAATATTTTATAAGGCGTGTAAAATCTGCCATACCACATTTGGACAGCAAAATAGACGGAAGTATAACTCGTTCTAAGATTAAACCTGTAGCCAATAGTGAAACAATATAAGGCTTGGTGCTAAAGTACTCCATCAGTGTTAGGTTTTCTTTGCTATACTTATGGGAAGGAAACCACACCCTAGACCGAAATACATACCTACAAAAAGTTTCAACATTTGCTTAACTAACGAATAATGCCGTACGTAATTAATGCCGCAGTGACGTTGCCTCGATAATACCGTATACATTATGTATCACCTCAAGGTGTGATTAAATTTTTGAGATATGTATCACCTCAAAGGTATACAAAAATTTTGGAGATAGCCCAATTATGTTTGAACCTGTCCGAGGTCCTTCATCATGAGCTCATGCCATCACGAAGTTGCGATGAAGACCAATGTTTTAATAGCAAAACGTTTTGTACTACATATAATATCATAGGAAAAGTCGTATGTATATAAACGCACTTAACAAGATTGTCATATTACGTAAATAAATATTGTAAATTAAATTAATAACAGTATCATATTACGTAATCATTACATTTCCGTCTCACTAACTTTCCATTTCGCCGTAATGGCTGAAATTATTCATTACTTATCAAAACGTGGTACGAATTGCGAATGAAATAACTAATATGTTTATTTATTTACTGATGGGTAAGTCGGAAGTCTCCGACACAGTTGTGTGAAGAGAATGTGGAATGTAAGGCTATAGATATAATTTATATTATGGCATTCAGTGCTCTTTGCGTACCTCTAATGCATTGTAGCTAAGAACTACTTAAAAAAAAAAAAAAAATAATCGACCCATAGTCATTCCACTGTTGGAATATGAGTCTCCTCTCATATTGAGAGGGTTAAGGCCATAGTCTGCCACGCTGGCCAAGTGCGGGTTGGCAGACTTCACACACC
>DWME01008248.1:0-11870 GCA_018244795.1 Parelbella ahira ahira
GTCACCCGCTCATATTTTAAATTGTACACCAAACATATTTAGATATACTCAATTAATATAACTAGTGGCCCAGTAGCGACATTATTACAACATTAAAGCGGTGTTAAGCATTAAATGATACTAGTGGCCCAGTAGCGATCGAAAGTCGATCGTAAATCATTAAGAAATCAGTTTGAGCGTCGCCTAGGTTCTAATGTCAAAGACTAACGCTTCTATAAATCTTTCCTCTTTGCTACTTATTGAAAACAATCCGTCTCATGTCTGTCATAGACAAGAGAGACGTACATAATAAATGGTTGTGCCAAATGCATGGTAGTGTGTAACGGTTTTTTTAATGATTTAATGTATTTTTATACATTATTTTTACAAATTATTAGCTTTCTGCACTCCTTCTCTATATAAACTATAAGTGTGCCAAATTTCATACTCCTCCGTCCGCGCAATTTTCGTAAGAAGGGGTGCAAAGTTTTTGCTTTACTTCTTAATTTATAGATAAATAAGTAAACTTCTACGACCACCGAAGTTACTCACTTAAACTAAGTATACTTTTGTATTCTTTACGATCGAAAAACTATCACATTGAATATACAATATCGCTAACTTAAACTTCGATTGCAATACTTAGAGTTTAATACATTATGCAGTACAAAACTCGATCACAGGGCTGTTATCTGTTTAATTAAGTGCAAGAACTTTAAAAACTTGACGCTAAAATATCCTCGTCCGGTGTTACCAGTACAGTAGCGATAAATTCAGGAATTTTACAATCCGCGGCGCGCTGAATAATTTCGGCTTTACAAAGTTAAGGCCCGAACAAACGCTTTCAGCGCTCCAAGCTGAAATGCATTCGTATCTGGAAGCGTCAGCGCTCGCTAGTCCGAAAGTTCTCCCATCCCTCACGCCAGTCAATCTTCCTAACTTCACATGTGAATTTAAGGATTTTAAACATACATATGTATATACACAATGCTAAAATAATATTAGAAATCACAATTTTCCTTAACTCGCTAGCAGGAAATAAGACTACAAACGCTCTGCAAATAACACAATGATAATTATAATCTACGAAAATAATTTTAGTAACCAATGATCTGATTGTGACTGCCTCGTTGGTCGATTGGTTGCAAACGCGACTGCCGAACGTGAGGTCCTGGGTTCAAATTCCGTGTCGAGTACTATTGGATTTTTCTAATTTAGAATATCTAGTAGTGGCTCGAAGTTTGGGTCCGTGCCTGATGTATGACAATAGGCTCACCTCCTATTTCATGGGACGTAAACATAACTGGTGAACTGTGCGAGTGCACTACACTTCCCTGCCTAGGGGAATACAACGCAAGGTTTATGATATGTACATATGTGAGGCAAACATAATCAGCGTTTACGAGTCGAGCTAGGTAGATCTGTGCTTGGATACTAGAGTGCGTTAGACACATAGTAAAGAGAATAGGACACAAAAAGTGCAACAGATCGTAACGTGCAATTTACGGAGGTTGGAGATAGCTAGTGTGGAGTTAGCAGACGCGCCGAGCGGCTTCATTCGTAATGGCCTCCGAGGGACCATCGCAGGGTTCCGTAATCGATGCACTCAATTATTCTCGAGTGAACGAGTGAAGTAAATCAGGTCAGGCGTATCCATTATTTCGCGATTGGAAATTGCGTAAATAAATTTGAATTCTCACTTCGCAGCTAAATTGTTTATAATATAAAATAATATAGGTTTTGATTTGACCAATATTTAACATCCAATGCCCTATGTCTACCCGGTAAGGGACCTGGAATGATGATGTTATATATATGTAGTATTTATTACCCTATTGTGTTTTTGTGATAAATTAAATATAGCAGGCGATTAGCAGCGGTTCAGAGAAGTCTAAGCAATGCCAACAGCTTTTTATGTTCTATGAAACTGGATATGTATCTTAAGCGACTGGTCGCATCGCGCACGAGCGGCGATAAACTATGTATATTATTATTACTTAATGTTTTACAGATACATTTATGATATCTATACTGTTTTTATTTTTTTGCATTGTAACTGAAGACAGTAATTCATGTGGAAGAAACACGTCAGGTCTCTAAGGATAATCTATTCGGCACCCGGGGCTCTCTGCCTACCGACAAGGCTCTGGAGTGGCGATATAGTAATACTAATATTTCTATTTTTGCTCTGTTCATTTAAATTATTATTATTACAAATTAGTACATGTTATTTAGATTACTCAACTGTATATGTCCATATGTATAAACTGTGATTTCCTTTAAGCATAACGTGACATCCGGCCTGTATTTCCTCGAAGGGATAGGCAGAAGAGTAATACGGTTCCCATGATTCAAAGATTATGTCATACGTCCCACCTTGGAATAGAAGGTGAGCTATAGCAATTAATACACCTCGCGTAAATCGAGAAATTTTCAAGTTAAAAATTGACAATATTAGCTTAAACCCCCGCGTTTTTAACTTTACTTGGTTTTACTTGCTTAAAACCCTGCTGAACAAGACCCTTTTGATCAGCCGTCGCACTTGTAACCATTCGGCCAACGAAGCAGTCAAAAGTTTCATAAAAGCGGTACTTGATAATAGTGCCTACGTAAACGTAACTGGTGACACGTGGTAGCGTACTTCACTCCTCTGCCTACCACCATCTCAATAATAGTTTCTTAATAGTTAATAGACAATAGTTTCTTGTAAGCTACAACTAGTGTCCCGTAACGGTTCGAAGAGAGATCTGTCTCCCTTAGATTTTACAACCGAACAAAGCGACAGAAATAGTTTTATTTGCGCGGTTTCCTCGCAATCAGAGCTTGATATTTTACAGTTTCTTGTGTTCTTAACTATTAATTTATACACTTTTCTCCAAGTGCACTCGCTTTCAAAAATAATTTTGTGAGGAGTAACATTTAAACATTATTTTTAATAATTTTCCTTTCTCAGATTTCATGTACGTAACTACGGTAAAAATTAAAACGTGATGATGCTTAAAATAAAAACAACACGTTAGTTCTTCAATGTTATACCCGGCGGAAATTATTGTTTTTGTATGTATTTTCAGCTATATTCGTAACATCACGCCTGTGATCCCCGAAGAGTTAGGCAGAGAAGTGTAGAGCACCCCCACGTTTCACCAGTTACGTTTAACTCCCATGGAATAGGTGATGAGCATATTGCCATACACCGGGCGCAGATCTAGATTGCGAGTCACTATTAGAAATTTTAAATTAGAAAAATCCAATAGTACCCGACCCCCGATTTGAACCCAGGATCTCCCGATCGGCAGTCGCGCTTGCAACCATTAGACCAACGAGGCAGTCGGACGAAAATATTTTCTTATAGCAATAAAGTTTATTGTAACAAAAGATTAACTTTAACAAGGTAACACATATCGCCTCGGTAAATGTAACTTCCTTCCTAAAGTACACAGAGTTTAGTCACACTAAGGTGACACTATTGACAAGACCACACCTGTGCAAGCATTTTTCCGTTCGAAAATAAAAAGGAATCACATATAGCAAGTAATCACAACTGTACGGTTTTATACAATCGATACAACGTATAGTGCGTAATTATTAATAAATAGTATGATCATCATAATCAGCCTCTAGATGTCTACTGTTGGACATGGGCCTCCCCTAATCGGCTCCACTCTTTCCGGTCCTGGGACATTCGAAACCAGCAGCTTGTCATTGTCTCGGGTCGTCAGACCATCTGGTAGGAGGGCGATCGACATAAATATAAGAAATAGTATGCCATAATCAATTCCATTCCATTCCATGGTGTTTCACTTCTCCTGTACACCATGCTGTATGAGTTTAATGTAATAATCTTCAATCTGAACGCGAACAAATAGGTTTATTTCACGCAATTGTAACGCCGCGAGACCGTTTATTTACGATGACAACGTTCGTGACCAATGCAAATAAAGAAACGTGTACCGCGCACTGACTTCACCTCGAACTGACTATCGACGAAGTTTCGCAAGAATTCTTTTGCAGACTGTAGATTAAATTCGAAATTCGAAAACGCCAGAGACGAACAACAAACCAAGAAAGTTCTCGCAATCTAAACAACAACTACAAGAACTCTAGAATCTACCTGACTAAGAATGAGGCAACAAAAACGAGAAACCTTGACGAGTTGGTCCGATTGCTCGAAACGACTAACTGGCAACTAATTGTGTCCGCTGCTCCAGCTTTAAGCAAGATACTTGAGTGTTTACAACGAGAAACTCCAAAACAAAGAAAACACGCAGCGAACGCGGCGAGTTTTTTCTTACTTGTTCGATAAGCATCCGCGCGTCCACGATGTAGACTTGGCTCGTTTTAATTACATGTGTTGTATTGACTCCAAGTCAGCCATTCAATACATCTTGTTTTACTTTTTTAAATTATCACACATAACCGCTATCAAATGTGACTACTATCAACTTAATGGTTACTACTTCAGTAATTTTGTGTTTATGATGATAACCTATAATGAAAAGACGATAAAGCAGTAAGATCATATATTTCAGTTACTTATAAACATAGTACATTCGCTTATGAACTACATTTGTTAACCCGATAACCTAAGAGTTAATCCGAACATCGCAGCAGTAGTCGAAACAACTGTACAGAGGATTCGTTAGTCAATGTGCAATGAAGCGATACTCGATGAGCGTGTAACGGATCGAATCAAGGCCGCTCCGAACTACTGGCTCGAATCTCAATGTGAAGGCTACTAGGGCAAAAGTGAGAAGTACGTTGTAACTCAGAACGCATCGGTAAATGCGGTAACAGAAGAAACATTACCCATAACACAAAATCGAATAGAATCGTTCGATTTGTTTATGCACTTTTCGTACGTAAAACAAATAACCATTTGGGCAAAGTAAAACAACATAATTCATGGGAAATTAAGATTATCAATGTATTCGTATTAGACAAAATACATGTTGCCTAATATCGGAAGATGAGTGATGAGAGAAAAATGTATAGAAACGCTCAGCAATAGATCTCTCTATATAGAGCTTTTATCCATATTCACTAATCAAATTAGAAGATTTCTAAATACTACTCAATCAATATACATCTACAACGAGACGATTACGTTGACTCCCAAACAAATTACTGTATATTGGCTGACTAAATATACATATTTATACGTACAAATTTAGTCTTTGTATTCTGAGTCCAGCCATGAATGAAACAAGACGACGATACTTTAGTGGTGCACAAAAATCTTCAAGTAAAGTCTTTGCTGTGCATAACTCAATTTGCTTTTTTCACTTTGAAGCTGTTAGGTATAAAAGATACTCCAACTATTCGCAATGATCGAAGCCGAGCCGCGTCCGCCTCAGAAATCCGAAGTACGAGCGGCACGCCGGGAACGCTACCCCACTTTCATTAAAATGAACCGCCTTCAGACAGGGACCCTTTAGTAAATTTAATTTTCTTGACACTATTCACAAAGATAAGACGTTCAACATTAATTGAACAATCATAAGTAGCACTTACAACATTGCCACGATTTTATACGTGAGAACTCCGTCAAAGTGGTATTTACAAAATTATATATTATAGTGCTATTTACATAATTATTGTTGTGAAATGTATTTGATCTCAATTAGAATTGACAGATTATTTATTTAAGGGTAATTTTATACGTATACCGTCTTAATGATAACTTTTCATCAGGACGAAATGAGCTATATAAAAATTAATCGTTGATGAGTCAAACATCATCATAGCCGTCACCACACCAGTCCCTATAGTTTAGCTGTTGGACATATGTACATACGTGCATCTCCCTAAGGTATGTCGCGACAGTAAGTTCTCCGCGGATCTCATCATAAAACAAGATCATCTAAAGTTCTAAATGCAAAGTGTAATATAATTCTATAAAAGCTCGCGCTGTTCAATATGCATGTACTGTTGGCAAGGTAATAAAATAGTTGATTTTATTATCAAACACTTGTTCGCAACAAGGGGACGGCCGGGCAAAAGTCGATCAAAACAATACAAAGAGCGCATGGGTACAAAACTTGTACAAAACTAAAGCAAAGGGCGACCAACCAGGTAAAGAAATGTATGCTCAAGGTTGACAGCGCGATAAAACAAATATATTTTGTAAGGAAACAACTAAAACTCAGTTAATTATATGCCATTTTTGTTAACCTAAAATAACCAATCACCGGAGTGAGATTGGTTGCTTCTCTCAGTCTGAGAGGATTCTCGTTGTCAGCACTCTTATTCTGAGAAGAGACCCGTGTTCCAATAGTGGAATGATAAAAGGTCGAATAAAAACACCATGTCTATTTCCAGCAAAGACATGATTTATAAATTTGGTTTTCTATTACTCTTCGCAGCTGATAAAGGTGTAGAACAAAACATCGTAAAGCAAGAGAAGATTCAAATCAAATATTTTTTATTAACGACTAAATATGACCAGTTCGTTGGCCACGACACGGGGCTACAACAGAACTATAACACCTGCTGATATAGAATCATCATAATCATTATCAGCCTATTTCCGTCCACTGCTGGACATAGGCTTCTCCAATAGCACTCCACTGAGCTCGATCTTCAGCTTTTCGCATCCAACCGCGCCAGCCACTTTGCGTATATCGTAACTCCACCTAGCTGGAGGGCGTCCTACGCTACGTTTGCCAAGTCGCAATGAATGAATATTATTTTGTGTTAAAACAAACATACGTTCATGTTCGTTGGTTTTATGTATCATAACTTTCACCTTCGTTTTATGTGCCATGGGTCTCGCGGCCGTCGGCAATATTTACCTGGAACAATAAAAGATCAAATGAGTTGATACAGAACAATCTATATTTTTTCCCCGTCACATAGTCACGTTTATAAAAAAAATCTAAGTTGTGTGAAGTCTGCAAACCCGCCCTTGGCTGGTGTGGCATACTATGGCCTTAACCTTCTCACTATGAGAGGAGACATCCATATTCCAACAGTGGAATGATAAATTCGATAATTATAATTTTTTAACCTATATTTTTGTTCCCTGTCATATCGCCTGTACATTTAAAATAGTTTTAGCTTTATTAACAAAATACAACTGAAACTTAACTAAAATAACCACATCATTTACCGTTTTTTTAAGCCTTTACAGTATTTTTCGTCTGTTGGAGTGCACTATTTTGGGGGAACCGTAAAAAGAACAAATGTGGGATACGGGTGATACGACGCATAAATGAAAATACTAGAAAAGGCATCGTAAAACGAGCGATCACAGCCAAGGCAGATATCGAACCTGTAATAAAGACTAGCAAACGATACGTATGATAAAACGTAATAAAAATCAAACGGCAGAACAATGAATCGTCAAGTTAAGTAATAACGTTTTCAGAAAGCCAAAACAGGATAGACATAATGCCAATCTTGATGGATCAAGATGCCGAAAGACACCGGAGACATGTAGTTTGACCAAACAAGTCAGATACTAGCTGATAGAGGAGTCAGAAGTTATCAAAACCAGCGTACGTGTACGAAAGAATGATAAATGTACGGAGATAATACAGAGCTATTTGGCAATTAGTGCTTTCTGCTCACCCCATAACATACCGGACGTCAAGTTTAGCATCACGCAGTTCTAAAAGTATCCATTTCCAAGAAAGTAACTTGTTAATGTTACTTGCAACATTGTGAAAAATGATCCGTCGCGTAATAACATGTTATCCTTATTTTGCCGCAAACTTTATTTTTCCCGGTAATGTCTTTAAATCTTGTATCTCTATGTATTCGTCTTTGTTCCGCTGCGGTCGGATATTTCTTGGCAACGACAGACCAGTTGCAATGTATGCAGAAAATCTTTGGGAGACGCTATATTAGGGAATTATTTTTAGTAACATATCATTATTTTGTGGAGTACAACATAATTCTCGTCAGTTTTTTACTTTTTTTGTACTCTTTTGGGAACTATCATAAAAACATGTTAATGTTAAACCTACGTAAAGTACAACATTTAAAGAAGACGATACTGTAAAAGGTATCTGTGTGGTGACACATCAAATACTCTTCTTGGAAGTCTTGTATAATTAATATGAGAATTTACTGTTTACACAGCTTATTAATGAGGAAATATCTGTGAAACCGCTTCTGGCATTCATTTGAATAGGTTGCAGGTTAACTTTGCTCCGGAACCAGCTAATGTTGGGCGAAGAAGTTCTTATGATAATATTTAGTTTCTAAATGTTTTATATGTAGTTTCTAAATTAAGATGATTACGTGCCTACCCCTACTTCTCATGATCACCTGGGTTGACTGGTAGAAAATGCCGCTTGGCATTAAGTCCGCCTTTAGTTACCAACAATAAAGGAACAATAAATAAAAATTAATAAATAAACAAATTTACAAACAGAAGGAGGATACGAAACCTAGGACATAACAACTTGTTTTAGATACTAATACTATGTACTATAATTATACTTGACTGCCTCATTGGTCGAGTGGTTGCAAGCGCGCCTTCCGATCGGAAGGTCCTGGGTTCAAATCCCGAGTCGGGTGCTATTGGATATTTCCAATTTAGAATTTCTAGTAGTGACTCGGAGACTGGATTTGTGGTGGGTGTATGGCAATAGACTACTCACCACCTATTGCATGGGACTTAAACCTAACTGGTGAAACGTGGAAGTGTACTACACCCCTCTGCCTATCTAGTTTCTACTTCTGGTAACATTGTCAGTACATCGTGATAATATTGCATAAACATATGTAATTATATGATTCAAGAGACAACAATCGAAATGACAATATTTTAGACACCCCAGAACAAGTATGAATTTTATGACCCTTTCGTATCATTTATTAACTCGCTATAACCAAAACATATG
Source organism: Parelbella ahira ahira (assembly GCA_018244795.1). Taxonomy (NCBI): domain Eukaryota; kingdom Metazoa; phylum Arthropoda; class Insecta; order Lepidoptera; family Hesperiidae; genus Parelbella; species Parelbella ahira. The sequence continues at coordinate 8,829 of DWME01008248.1, forward strand.
TATGAGCATATACAAAAATAACATAACATCACTCCTTTATTTCCCCGAAAGGGGGAAAGAACTGTTCTTCTCGGACTTTCCATCGGTTATATTATACGTCCCATGGAAAAGACAATGATCTTATTTCCACACACCGGACTCAAATACAGACACTGAGCTACTACTGGGAATTTACAATTAGACAACCCAATATTACTATATCCGAACCGGGATCGAACCCAGGACCTCTTGCTCGATAGTTAAAAAAACTATTTAAAATGTGTTACTTATGTTCACCGTATATGGGATACGGCCAACATAAGTGGACTTACAAAACAAAAATAATTTCAAAAGAACACTAATTACCGTGTTCAAAAGTCGTGACCGTGTATACTTTAGTAATATTACTTGATTAGACATCCCGAGGTAATAATAAATGAGTTCCCGGCCGACCTTCATCAGGACAACGTCAGGTACAAGATTTTTTTTGAACCCGCTCGGAATTCCTACCTTTATTATCTACCAACTAATACTTCGGACTTCGCTTGTGTTCATGTTTTTTGTTTAATTTTAAACAAAAGTATACTTGACTTGTAATTTTGTATTTTATGATCTCCAAAGCCAGCCACGTATTGGGCACTCCACGGGTTGCTAATGTCAATAGGCGACGGTGACCACTTACCATCGACAGGTCCGGCTGCCTGCTTGCCAGGTTAAATATAAAAAATCTCTATTCTGAATCGTATTGGTGTATTTAATCGTACAAAAGTGCGTCTTGTATATGTAAGTCTGTGAACATTGTATGTATAAGTAATGTCTTGTATATTTTTGGTGCTGCTATAATTTCCTATCTCAACCAGGTTTAAGGTTCCGTACAAGGTCACAAAAAGGGCCTATGTAATATCGTAACGTCTGCCTCATAACTTATTTGGCTGTAAACTTAATTTATTTAATACTTTAGATGTTCATAGATCTATATTTTTTTATTATTAAATTCGCAAATTTTTCGGGTCACCCCAGCTATATAAAAAGTTTATAATTTTATTACGCGCGCAAAAAAGAAATCATTTTTGAGATATTCTCCGAAAGATATTTTCACAGGGAAAATTATTTTTATAATAAGAATATAAGAGTTCCTATTCTCGAGAACCATTTGTTAAAAATCGACCGCACTTGGAAAATTTAATAAAATCCGTTTTACAGAAAGTTTTGATGAAAAAGAATCCAATTATAAGGGTGTAATTGTGAAACTAATTCAATTATAAGTGGACGTTGTTATTAAAGATGAAGAAAAGTACTCGCTGATAATTTGAGTACCTACTTAATGAAAAAAACCAAATCAAAATTTCATAATTAGAATCAAAACAAGTGGCTTAATTGTGCTCTCATTATTCTACAACGGTTTTGGCGATATTAAGTTCGGTTCCCAGCCGGTCAGATCTTCTTGTCCTGTCCTAATCTAATTTAATCTAATCCAATCTAATCTAACCTAACCCAACTTAACCTAACCTAACCTACGCTAACCTAACTTAGAGAATTTAGATATCACCAAGGTTGTCAAATTGTTTAATTTTGTACTTGACTTTTTGTGTCCTAACAACAGGTAACGTGGTTGTACCTACAGGGGAGACCTCTTTTATTTTCGGTGAGTTTTTGTATACGCTTCTTAACATCATAATAATGACCGGCTTTTTATTACCTGCATTAAATGAAGGCTTATTATTATACATATTTGTTTTAATAATAACAGGTTGAACTAAATGCTTTGGGTTCTCAAAATTGACCATCGATGTGGATTAAATTAGAGACTACTGAACTAATATGTCTACCTGTAGGTACATAATTGTACATCTTTTTAAGCATTCGTACGATATTAAATATATTTTCTTCTTTATATATAAAGGGATGACGGCTAGAATTAAATGTGATGTGTCTGTGTCGTTATAAGTGGTTAATAAAAATATTACTCAGCATTAATTGGAAGACTAGCGAGTAAAGATCTGGTAATCACATTAGTTCAGATGGTCTACGTAAGTATGAGCGGGTGGTACCTAGCCAGTACTATAGACAGATCCCAATATTTCTAAGCGTCTTGCTATACTTTACTTACTACTAGCTAATACCAGAGACTCCGTCTGCGTTGTTCATTATATTAACACTATGTTTCAGGTACAGAGAAGAAACCTTAATAAATATTAAAAGAACATGCATTTAATTTATATTATAAATCGCAAAAAAATTTAGTTTCGTTACTTAACGATTAAATTCGTTAAGAGCAGATTACATAGGTTTTTTTTAAGATAAGAATCCAGTGTCCAAAAATAAACATTAATTATATTTATAATTAACGATTGGTATCGTTATAACACATTAACTCTAGTTGTGAAATAACTTGTCCATCTTCATCTGTTGCATGGAATTAAATCCTTCACAATTCCCAGTTCAAAAACTTGGGAAAACTCCTGGACTGACTTCAAGAAATAATTCCGTGAACTTTAACATGCCGAATATTTTAATATTGGTACTTGCGAAATTGATCTCATCTAGAACTTTCATAAGAAATCGGTTTGTACTCATAGATGTATGTATATTTAAGGATTTTCTTTCCGATCGTTTTATCGTTCCACTGTTGGACACGGGTCTCCTCTCATCTTTTCAGCATGAGATGGATTATGGCCACGATCCTTATCGTTATAACTATGTAACTATATAATGATTTTACATAACAATTATTTTATAGATAACAATTATTAGCCAGAAGAACAACAGACTGCCTCCTTGATCGAGTGGTTGCAAGCGCGACTGCCGATCGTGAGGTTCTAGGTTCAAATCCCGGATCGAGTGTTATTAGATTGTCCAATTTAGAATTTCTAGTAGTGACTCGGACTGGATGTGTGCCCAGTGTATGGCAATAGGTTCACCGCCTATTCCATGGGATGTAAACATTACTGGTGAAACGTGGGAGTGTACTACACTCCTGTGCCTACCGCATCGGGGATTACAGGCGTGATGTTACGTTTACGAATATAGTAATGAACGTTATATAAACTTGACGGTTGAAAT
>DWME01008249.1:0-11869 GCA_018244795.1 Parelbella ahira ahira
TTTCATCACGCTACAATCAATAGGAGCAGAGCAGTGAAGGGAAATGTTGGGAACCAGGACCTCCCGATCGGCAGTCGGGCTTGCAACCGCTCGACCAACGAGTTTATATTAACATATTCCCTGTAAACTGCTTTTCCGGGCAGAATGACGTCTGCCAGGTCCGCTAGTAATGAATAATTCTTAAACTCTCAATTACTTGGTATTGTTATTAATTGTCTATTTACATATATATATAAACAATCCTAATAAAATGATATATTAACACTTAAAAAATAAAATGGAATCCAATGTTTTTTTATTAATTTTAATAAGTTTAAACCATGAACATGTTGGTCTAACAAAACTTTCATACATACTTTATATTGACATGAGGATTCATTTCCCTGTTTATGTTCGAAACAAAATTTTAAAACTTTCAACCTATTTCTTTCTGTAAAATAGTGAAAACTAACAAAGTGCACCCAAAACTGCAATTGACTAATATTGACTGACATCAATGCTAAAGCTAACAGCAGTAATCAAAGAATCCTATGGTTATCAAACAGTCACATCCTGTGCTATATAAGTGTATTATCACAAAAACATTAATTATTTCAGTTGGCCTAAATATAGATGACATATGTAAATGATATAATATATGATTAGCATTGAACATACTATATGTAGTACAGCTGGCAGATTATGGTATTGCATGGCTACATGTCTTGGCCAAAAATAGACAACAGTGTAGGCAGAGAAAGTAGCCATTCTCTGCTATCCCCAACGTGCATACCCAGCGTGGGGATTCTTATACATTCATACATATATCACAAACATATTTAACATATATTTGATTATATGATAAAATACTTTTATTTTATCAAAAATAAGTAAGTGTCATTAGTAATTGATAAAATCAGGCACACATCACATGCTTCTGTTGGCTTTTAATTCTTTAAATTTTAAGTCTGTCTTTAAGTTTTGTGTCTTTAAATTTTAAGTCTTACTTTAAATTTTAGTCTAAGACCAGACTTCTTTTGTGGAAAATATAATAAACCTACAAAAAGGTGAATAGATTGCCACAAACAAAATCCTTTCTTTTCTTTAAGAAATAAGAAATGATGAGCGAGATATACATGGCAAGTTCTAAATACAGACTGGTAGTACTAACAATTTTCTGTAGGCTGCTATGTCCTAAGTCTTGCCTTAACCCTTTGCACTTGTATGTCTCAGCATATGCTATATGACAAATTTTACAGTTGCACTTGTTGTCTCGGGGTAAACATGATAATGGTGTAACAGGGTGAGACATCATAAGTTTTACTGTTGCGGTCATATGACACAACATATGCGATGTCATACATTTTACCGTTCCACTCTCAGTTATTCACAGCTGTGATCGAAACAGCAGTCTTTTTTTGTTTTATTTTCCCTGTTTCATAAACATATTAAATCCAAGTGCTTGGTTAAGCCACTTGAACATAAATAAATTAAAACTGGACTTTGCTGTCACTTCTGAACCCTGATCCAACCACTGTATAATGGTTCCGCTATTGAACTCTGTGTCTAACCACTCAACTATGTTCCCATCACTGTGCTCCAATGCAAATTGATTGAGATATAGAGTAACAACCATACAATATCTAACAATTGGAGACACCTTGTTAGTGTCTGTATAAATAATCGCTATGAATGTAACATCCCAGAGTACATGTGCTTTGTAAACACTCAGAAAGCTTTCCAATGTGTCAAATGGAATAAACTGAGAGAAGTATTCTCCAAAGTTGGAGTTTCACATTAACCACCATTAATACAACACCTGTACAAATCTGGATATGGAATGGTGACAATAGGAGATGTCACATCCAACAGTTTTATTTTCCAAAAGGGCATACGACCCCTGTCGTATGCCTCCCTAGGCATCATCACTTTTAATCATATTTATGGGAAGTACCTAATACAGCTCACCCTTAAATAATAGCAGTATTAAAATATGAGTAGTATGTAATATCAAAAGTACACTATGCCATCAACACCACACTTGCATCAACCAAAGTGGAAATAGCTATTTATAGAATGGATCAATTAACCAGTCTTAAAATAGAAAATCAAAATAAATAAAAAAGACAATTATGATGATAGTCAATTCTAGTGATGATAGTCAGTCAGTTATTGTTATACAGCATACAAATTCACTTCAAGAGATCAAAACCTTGGAATATTTCCAGTACCATGACTTAGTAATTATGAATATGGGCACCTGAACCAGAAATACACAGATAAATCAGTGATTATAATATACAAAAATCATAACCATCTCATTAACTCTTATTGATCAACTGTTACAAACAGCTTTTCTCTCATTACAAGTTATAAAATCAATCATCATCAATCGTAATAGACTTACTATGTCTGCCAAGGACAATACAAACAAATCTAAGATGTGTTGATTGCCTCACAATGATCACTGTATGAGCCTTCACTGTCATAGTAATTGATATTAAATCTTAAATCCACAACATTGCCTAGAAAGAGAGCATGCTAGGATTTGAAGCCTAGATCTCTGCAATGGGAAATGAAATTTAAACCACCAGGCTATCACTACGTGTTGTAATAAGTATTGTCTTAGAATAACTTGAAACGTTATTTTTAGCTTCTCTTTATGGTGATTTTTTTATGTATACATTTAATAAAGATTACATATTTTTTTTATTAATAATGTAGTTTTAAGTGACAGGAAAACGCCAACACTACAAAACAGTCTCCTGTTAACTCATGGGAAATTCACATACAAGGTAATACAATGAGATTTACCGGTCTTTGCCCCAATTTCAGCAAATTTCATATTTTGCAGGTCTTCTTCGCTGAACCCCGTGAACGACATATTCATTGTTTATTTTGCAAAATCACTTGTTATCACAATAATTTGATTTTAACACATAATCGAAAGAACATCTTAAAAACTCTGACGTGTATACATCAATGACAGAATTTTTATTCGATTCTGATTTGCACACAAGAGACACCTGCGATTCGATAATATTAATAGAACATATACACATGCGATAGAAAAAAAAACACACAGATTAAAAAACATTTAATGACAACATTATGACAGCCAGTGTCACTAAGGCAGCCGCAGCTAGGGCACTTTGATAATTCTAATTGCAGTGTTCATCATTATCATAAACAATCTTTATCCAATGTTAGATACGGGTCACCATTTAGAATACAAAGGATTATTTCCACACTCTGCACAAATGCAGGTTGGCACATTTCGCACTCCATAAGAAACATGGGGAACTTGCAGAATACAGGCTTACCTACAAGTTTTCCTTCATCTTTACAGAAAGTTTAAATAAACTTTCCTATGAATAAAATATAGTCTTACAACAAAGCTTTTTTTAAAGAGATGTTTGATGAGATTTTAACTTAGAACCCGATAATTATAAATTAAATTCTAAGTCCCTAGGCTACCAGTGTTTATATTCCACTTAATCTCTATCTAATAATTAATCGAAATAACTGAAGAAAATATGTTCATATGTTAATTTTCTTCTCTTTTCTATATTGCATTATTGCTAATACTATAATATTTTGTATATAAAATGTAGCTATTGTACTATATTGCAAACGTTTTTCTTATTTGTTAATTTTGTGTTGTATATGTATATTGTCATTATAAGAAAAATATTATTTTGGCTTAATGAAATGAATTCTACAGCTGTTTACGTTACATAAAATTTAAGATGATATGTCAAATTAAATCGATCGGATTTTGATCCTATGAAAAACTAATAACATAATTTCACCTCTTTTATTGTAATACGTACGTGTGTAATATTGTTTATTTAATTTTTAAAATAAATATGTTTATTTAAGAGGCTCTGGTCTCCAGTAAAAAACAAAAAAGACGTCAGTTGATCTTCAACATGTGTAAGTACGACACGTGAAATAGACGACAAATTTTTATAATTTCATATGGTATAGAACATGGATTTTTTTTTACAGCACAAGTTTTAAACAAAGTGCGTGATGTGGACCCTAATGACAGTGAAGCGGTGAAGGATGTACTAAACGTATTTTTCCAAAATCTCACAAAAACTGTTGATTCGGACCCGATCAAATGGCTGCGCATGTTAGGGGATATTATAAACCGGTATTATAACCTAAAATTCTGTTATATTTTATGTATTACGATTCAAGTTACGAAAGTATTTTGTATTTAAGCAGATATTAATATCTTAATCTTTACTAAATCTACAAACTTCGGAACAACGGAGTAAACGATAGCAACAAAGGAATATTCACTGTGTACATTAGTCACTGACACTTGTAGTCAATATTCAAGTCAAATTTAATAGACTTGTCAATATAACGTATTAAAAAAATATATGTCAATCGAAAATATAGCTAAAGATCAATAGAGAAAGTAGTTATATATGTATATCCTATCACATGGACCATGATACAAAAGGTCTGTCATTAAATATTTCTAAAAGCTTAAAGAAAAGGGTTATTATTAAAAAAATAGCATTGAAAATACCCTTCTCTAAAGTATCTTAGACTAGTGATGTATGTCCTGCAAATAAGTCATTTCATGTAAGCCATTAATTTTTCTGGGTCCAATCTGAACAATTGTTTCAAATAGAGAACCTCTATTCCATGACAAATATACCTGGCGAGATAATAATATGAGAGTAATACAATTCTCAACCTACCAGTTCAGGGAAATACAAGTGTTATGTTAAATTGAAAAGTCTATGTAAAAAAATTGAAATGTTCAATAGATTAAATCTATATAGTTCAAAATATATAGTACCATATCAATGATTATTTACCATCATCACCATCCTATTCTCGTCCACTGCTGGACATGACCTCTCTAATGACAAGCCACTGAGCTTGATCTTCAGTTCTTTACACCCAACCACTGCTAGCCACTTTGTGTACATACTACTCACTCCTCCTTGCTGGAGGGTTTCTTACGCTACATTTGCTAAGCCGTGGTCTCCACTCCAGAACATGTCTGCTCTAGCGGCTATCGGTTCTGCGACAGCTGTGACCAGCCCACCTCCGCTTCAGCTTACTAATCCTTTGGGCTATGTCGATAACTTTGGTTCTCTGTTTTATCATTTTTATATATACATATAAGTAATTTGTCGGTTACTCTGAATTTCTTAAATTTTAAATATTTACATAAGCAGTGATAACCTATTGGTTCAGAATTCAGCCTTTCACTCGGAGGGGTTCTGGGATCAAATCTATGGTGTGCATCTTTTTATAAAATGTGTGTTATAAGATTAAATATCACTTGCTAATGGTGAAGGCGAACATCATAAGGAAACCTGCACACCCTTAGAGTTTATAATAAAACCTCTCTAAGGTGTATGAAGTCTACCAATTCACATTTGACCAGCAAGGCAGACTATATCCTTAACCTTCTCATTATGGAAGGAGACCCATGTTCCAGCAGTGGAATAATAAGTGTGGGAAGTGGCAATATTTAGATATGTTATTTTTTATATTATTCTTATTCCACTCACCAAATCACCCAAATGAAGAAAATTTTACATTACCATTTTGTTCTCAGCTTTCCAAAATATTGCATGTCTCATCGGACCATAATAGAGAAAGTCATAAGTGAATCAATAGATTCTAATGACTACTATTATGTCATTGAGGCAGCGAAATGTGCCCAGGCTTTACAGCAGGTAAGTACAGCACAAAGTTGAGGTTGTTAAGGATTAAAATTAGAAGGTAAATTTTAATTGAAATATTATAAAAACTATTCTGTATCTGACAGGTTCGGCCATCCCAAGAAAAAACCGCCACACCAAAAACATCCTGGCTGGACCAAATGAGTCTTCTTTGTAAGGCGGCTCATTCTCTCATCACAGTTATATTTCCAACTGCAATTGATATGTACAAGGACATAAGAACTTCAAAAGTATGTACTGAAGATACATTGTAATATTAGTTTTATTCCCTTTTGTCGACTTTGAAAGGCCAAAATTTCCAAAAGTTGTTGGAAGTATATGGCAGACAGACATGAAAACAGAAAGAGTTATATTCATAAAACTTACTTACCAAACTATTTTATACTTAGGAGATGTACTGCATTTTCAAAAGATATACATATTTCCCTTGTGACTGTCATAAAACTCTTTATTTTCACCTATGTACCTTCCACTCGAGTCAATATGTTCCCACAACCAATATTCCTCTACCTCTTGTCCATTTGGATAATTCTATTATTGACCTATTATTATTATTATATGAAAATCGTAGTATTTATAATAATACATAGCATTCTTTTAGGATCAGGAGTCATCTTCAACCTTAAAACTCACATCTACTCTACTGAATATTAAATCCATTAGCGGCACACAAAACAAGGGCGAAAAACAAGTTATACTGCAGTCCAGGCTAAGAAATGTCTTCTGCTTCATACAAGCAATGCTTGTGTAAGTATATAAAGTGTTATTTAAATATTATCTGATAATATGCAAGTTTTGTTACTTTTTGAAATTCTTATTTGTACAGTTGTAACAGGGTCTTATATACTTTGTTCAATTATTCTATGTATGTATGTTATGTAAGATTGTATTGTAAGATTAACCTGTTGTCAGCATAATTTACAGAATATCAAGACTAGGAACACCTTTAACATAAAATCTAGTCATTATTAACATTATTTTATTATGACCTTGATAATTCCATATTGTTAGTGGATGTTATGAAATTTAATATTTCACTTCGATCCCATATGTAAGAAATTTAAAGCCCTGTGTATTCTAAGGTCTACCTATATTTAATAGTTAACTATTCCTAAATTGTTTCAGGGAAATTTACCCAGTGGCCAAGCCTGTTCGACCACAGATTATACTTGATGTGGTCATACGAGCACTCAGTGTGTCCAGTGGATCAAAAAATGCTAATCTTGCAGTAGCCCTCGTTAAAGTTGAGGCTTTAAGGACTTTAGATGCACTTGTTGCTTGGTACGAATTCTTCTAATTACATAACTGAATGTATTTGCAGTCATATTACAGTTAGGTCTGAATGTAACGATCTCAAATCACTGCTAAACAAGTTAAGTGGGACCATCCCTCCAGTATAATATTTGTCTCTCTATCATTATTTCTACAATTTTATATACATATATGTATATATGTGTGCACTTATTTCAATCAATGGGAGTCTAGATACCGATACATTTGAGTGTGAATAATTTGGCAATAAATGAAAACAAAATATTTGTATTATAATACTTATAGTGCTGAATGTTGAATTACATTGTTAAGCTTAGAAAAACTTCAAGCTTAAATTTTAATACATTTCCATTCACACCTTAAGGTCTAACGAGAGAACAAATTATTGACATGAAAGCTACATCAAACTCAACAGACGCTTTTGATGCCATAACTACAAATTAAGTTTAGCAACATCGACATAGAGATTTAGAATGAAATAAATACCAACTGCAATACTTTGTTACATCAGGGTGCTGATACATGTGTATGAAATTTAAATAACAAAACTATATCAGTATTACATATGAAAAATTTACCATTTCCAGTTTGGGCCCAAACTTCATTCAGTTTTCACCACTTGTATTCAGACTCCTTATGCAGACCTTCAGGTGGACTTCAGAGAATCCAGATAAAGATTTCAGGTATCTATATTTAAACGAGATATATGAAATAACCCCACACTCATATATTAATAGACCTGCTCATAGTCACAGCTATTAATTTTCATTTTGAAAGTTGTAAGATGAAGACGAAATTGTCACATCTCGCCTGCTCAGACTATTGACATAGGTCCTCTTCAACATCGTATCCAAAATCTCTTCACTAAAATTATCTGGTGAAGTATGTAAGTAAGGCCAACAACAGGTAAAATTTAGCAAATACACTACTTTTAGCAATTTGTAATAACAGAAGTTTAGCATAATTTATTTCTATTTAAATTGACTATAATTATTGGGTCGTAAAAATTAGTTATTAAAAAAATATTTCTGCTATTCTTACGTCGCAGTAATTAGATAGGTACTAATAATTAGGAGTAATAAAAATCATATAAAATTATAAGATGTAATTGCGAACATAAAAAAAACCCTTTTACAATTATTCTCATTGATGCACGTTTCTGCAGCAATATCCGTTGCGCGACATACAGCAGTCTCGGCAAGTGGCTGGTCACTTTGCACAGTCATCGCTCGCCATCAAATAGCCGTAGCTCATGGGAGGATGAGCTTACCGACCACATTATCAAAGACATAGCACAACCAACGAAAATAGTGCAACTTACTGTGAGTTTTCGTGTTTCTTTTCATTACAATTTATTAATTTGATTTTCAAATATCTAACATAAATGCTTCAAAGTTCATTTACAACCACATGACCAAACAGGGACTCAACTAGAAAATATGTAAAAACTAATAATGTCATTTGTTTTTTCTTTAGATGGGTCCCCCGCCTGCGAAGAACGTGAGCAAGAAGATTAAGCGGAAACTCGCCAACGCAAACCTTCTAGAGAGTTCCATCGCCAGTCACATACCCGGTGAAAAGAATAAAATCTCAAAGTAAATGTTTTAAAATAATTGATATATGAGTAAGAAAGTTTTTAAGGGCACAACTGAACCACATCACAACTATCTCTCACTTTTCATTGTCCTCATCACATCTACTTACTAGTTATCATAGCTTCACCAGGCTGTGTTTTGAGCTTGGAAATTTAGGTAAAATTTAAATTTATGCATTTGAAAGTGTCTCAGTGTTTATCTTTTGACTATTATACTTTTCTGTTTATGTGTTGTTAACACCATTTTAAAAAATAAGAACTCTGTACATCTTAGAATGTTACTTAATCCTAAGGTCTTACTTAGTTTAAGTCTGTACCATAGTGCATAGACTTTATGTAGTTTTTTTCTACAGCCTTTCCAATGTTGTCTTACGAATATTTGTTATTACATGTATTTTAGTCTGCACACAATAAACATATATACAAGTTAAATATGATTACATTGAAATGTTCAACCAATTTTGTATTTGACATTTTTGTGTGTAATAATAATAAATATTAAAAATTTTCAGGCCTGAAGAAGTCAATAATTCAGTGGCACTGGCTGCTCTGACTTGTGCCGAAATATTCCTTATAGTTTGTGGAAGGTTCTTAAAACCAGCAACTCATAAGGTAATATTACAAATGTTATATAGTACAAGTTTAAATTTGGATTGCAAGAAAATAAGTATATCTCTACTCTGAAGCAATGTTTCCTCAACAAAAAAGGAAGAATTCAAAATATCTTTGTTATTTTCTATATTATCACATTAATCAGATAACCAATAACAAAATTGTCTACTATATTCCCAATTTTGGAAAATTATGTTTACCCGAATACTCTCTCCAAAGTCCCTACTTACTTACTAAATATATGAAAATAAATATGAGCTTAACTCCTGATGACATGGCCTATGACGCTAGAAGAATAATTTACAATAAAATGTGAAATAGTTTTCTCACAGAACTATTGTAAATATTTGTTATACTTTTTTTGCATTTGTCTTATCTGTATTTCCTGGTTACAGATATTTCAAGAACAAACAATCCGGGAATGCTATAAATCTCATCAATACAATGAGGAACAATTGCTTTCCCTCCTGCGAGTGCTGGAGGCATCACGCAAGACCACTCCAGCCAATGTGCCACCACCCACACAGTATTGCTTGCAACTGTACAGTGAGCTGGTCAACTATAGGCATGGGGAGGTAAATACAATAATTTCTTTAAAACCAGTCCGATTATCGCATCAAAATTGTTATATTAATTTTAACTTGAAACAAGAAGGTGCATTAAAGAAATGTGTATTATTAGTATTAGAAATTGTTACATGATCAATGTTTTAGTCGTAAATAGTATACATAACATATTATATTGATAATAAAAACATTCATTTTTTGTAGATATCAAAATTCTGCACTCAAGCATTATTAGACATCAGACTCCACTTGCATTGCTCGCCGCCGTCACTCAACTTTACATTAGAGGCGCCTCAACAAACACAGGGAACTAACAAGAGAAAGACTGTATCTGATAAGAATTTAGCAGCATTACAGTCTTTGATAGGGTCAGAGAGGTAAGCTTTACTTTATTCTTTTTATATAAGAACAATATTTCACTTTACATCACCCTTATCAAGCTAAAGATATATTTAGCCCCAAAATCAGTTTGAGCAGCCATTCAGCTTGAAAAGGTCTAGGGCTTATTCCAACTTGGTGGTTTATTTAGAGTCAATGAAAGAGTAAGTCAGTTAAAGCCAGATGTGCTTTCTTTATTCACCTTGGTAATCTAATGAAGGGTATGTTTTTGGTTCAAAATAATAACCTAGCCCAACTACAAACAGTTGGTCATCTATGTCCTTACTGCACCACATTATTTTACCAAAAGCACAATTTTTGTTAACTCCTCTCCTTTGCGTCGTTACTTTAGTCCAATGGTGGGAGGCAAAACATTGATATATATTTTTTTGTCAGGATATCTGCCCTGCGTAATCAAGACGTTATAACAATACCAGATGAACCATCATCCAAAAAGGCAAGGGTAGCTGAAGAAACTGATAAAATTAGTCTGAGCAGCGATTCCATCAACTCAATTGAAATCAGTGATGATTCTGATATCGAAGAAGTCAAAATCGATGAAAAAGATGGTGGACAAACAGAAGAAACACCTAACAAGACAGAAACAATTGCAGTGGAAAATACAATTAAAACAGTTGAACTTGTTTCAGATGGGATTCCGAATAATGCCATCAAATCTACTCCAACAAATATAACAGATGAAACTATGGAGGAAGTTACCACAGGGCAACCAGGGGTTGTAGTAGACTCTAAGAATACACAAGCTGAAATTATGGAACATATGCTGACAGCTCCTGTTCAAGAAAAAGAGAAAAATAAGGAAATTGATGTAGTAAATGTTCAAGATAAGGAGGCTCATGATGTGTCTCCACAAATCCCTAAAAGCATACCCGCAAATATAGTGGCAGGAGAAGAAGCGCGTAACTTATCGTCGAAAGTTTCTTCTCCAAACTTAACTCCAACAAAAGCTAATGTCCTTACCCAAGATAGTGAGATAATTGTTTCAAATAACACTGATTGTGATGATGTTCCAATAACTTGCGGACAAATAGTTAAAAGCTCACAAGAAACAAATCCTGAAAACACATCAGGTGATACAAATGCACAGGAAATTGAAGAAAACATTGTTCGTAAAGTGAATGGAAATATTATTGTAAAAAATGGCGTGAACATTCCAGCAGTTAACGACAAAAGCGTCGGAGATGAAAATCCAGAGGATATTAAAAAGGAAATTACTAAAACAGAGTCAAATGATAATGATGTAACCATTGAAACTATGATGGCTGATTTTGTGGACGAAGTTAATGTTGAGTTTACGTAATTTAACTATAAGGCCAAGTATTTAATTATGTGTAATTGTATTGATTTAGTGTGTGAAGGATGTATTATTCTAATTTATTAAATCAATGCAAATTGACTGTCCTTAATTTTTATAATTATTCCTTAATTACATATTATGTATACTAAAAACTTCAAATCTATGAGCGAAAACATGTATAACAAAACATATATAAATATATAACATAACCACATACAAAGCACACTGCAACATTCATAGAACTCTAGAAATAAATCGGTTGCGTAAACGTTATAATTATATTAAACTATTATCATTAACACTATTAACCTTAGATTATCCTACGTATGATTATCGAATATGACTTAGCTGACTAATAATAATAATAATAATAATCGACCCATAGTCATTCCACTGTTGGAATATGGGTCTCCTCTCATATTGAGAGGGT
>DWME01008250.1:0-11869 GCA_018244795.1 Parelbella ahira ahira
TTGTCAACATTGTTCGTGTTCTAATTCCCCGACGTACGGACTGCATATGATATTTCGCATTATTTTTCAACATACATTTTTGCAAATCAATGCAATTTCTTCGTTAGCGTAGTTGACGATTTTTCTGTTTTCTTGATTTTATTTCAGGGCTTTAACTAAAGTTTGCTATGAAAAGTACAGGTTTCGTATACACAGTTGAAAAATCGCTTATTGCCTACAATTTTAAAACTACTATACTACCTCGTTGGTCGAGTGGTTGCAAGCGCGACTGCTGATCGGGAGTTCCTGTATTCAAATCTCGGGTCAAGTGCTATTAGATTTTTCTAATTTAGAATTTCTAGTAGTGACTCAGAGTCTGCAATTGTGCCCGGTGTATGGCAATAAACTCACCACCTATAGCGTGGGAATTAAACGTAACTGGTGCAACGTGGAAATGTACTACACTCCTCTGCCCACCCCTTCGGAGATTGTAGGCGTGGTGTTCCGTTTTTATTCTATAATACTACTATAATAAAATTGATATAGATACCTACTTACTTCTCTAATACGTTATAGTAATCTAACGTATAACATTAAAATAAAACTTAGGAGACCGGTGTGGGCTATTCGCGTCGAAACTAAGTCGATCTGACTTTTTCATACATACATAGGTTTCTGGCCAGATGCATGAGATCAAATATTAAAATATCTAAATCTAAGCCTATTACGAGCATAATGGTTCCCTGTGTAATTGTTATAAAGTACTCCGAATGATAGCTTTATTAAAATACTAGCTGTCCCGGCAGACCGTATTCTGCCCTATTTCTCAAAAAGAAAGTTACATCGTTTTTTTTATGTTAATAGGTGCCCCGTCAAGATAACTTAAATATAAGTAAAAATATAAATTAGGATAACTTAATTCCTTAGCACAATTCCGAAATTAGCTGTGTAGGTATCATTTATCAACAAGCGAATCTGCACTGCACGGAATAATTACCTGATAAAATTTAGGACGGTATCGGGCAGCGATGAGGTGTCATTAACACAAGTGCCGGGTCGAGGTTCGGGTACTCGGCTACTGATCACTGGGAGCCATGCTGAACTGGACGTGGCTTGCTCCTTAAATTTTCCCTTGAAAGCGTTCTGGATATCTCCTATTGTGAAGGTGCAAATAGCAGACCCCATCAGCCCAGTAGACGCTGTGGTGAACACCCCATAGAACCGGCTATCGTCACCCGGCACCTTGTAGATGCTTTCTGTTGAAGACAAAATTAAATATTATTGTTATTGTTTTATCATCATGTCAAGGCCCTCACGGTGTAGCAGACCTGACGTGTTACTTCTTCGTGCCTCTCTCCATCTGCGCGCGCCAGTGTCGGAGACTAAATTAATTAAAGTTACGAATATTTGTAGCGGTAGAACATTCTGGACGGGATCGCGTATTTTATCTCTTAATGCCTCTCTAGGGTTTGGTGAACTCAAATTCGTATAATATGCATATCTGAGTAATTGTACAATTTTTTGTTAAACAGAGAAACAATGCACCAAAAATTGAGAAATTAGTGCTACATATTAGGAATTAGTGATACAGTGCTGTAATCCTCGAAGGGGTAGGCAGAGGAGTGTAGTACACTCCCACGTTTTAAAAGTTACGTTTACGTCTCATAGAATAGGTGGTGTCTATTGCCATCGTCCGGGCATCAATCCAGATTTCGAGTCATTATTATAAATTTTAAATAAGAAAACTTCAATAGTACTCGACCCGGGATTTGAACCCAGGACCCCCTGATCGGCAGTCGCGCTTGCAACTACTCGACTAAAGAGGCAGTAAAATAGTAAATTTAGAAAGTGGTTAAAATTTTCGCTTCAATAATAAAATGAAAATTTAAAGCGCCGAGAGTACGATACAAGTATTTGAAAGTGGCTTAATAGTGAAATACTAGCAAATTATTAAACGCCATCACGACGCTTAATCTGCTCTTAGCTGTCCAAAGTTGCGCGAGTCGGCTATCAAATTATAGTAATCGTGGATCCTGAACTTTATATCTTAACGTCACCAAAAGTTGTAACAACAATTACACTAGTTTCCGAGTTGATGTCAATCTCGAGAACAATGGAATTTGAATAAGTAATAGTTTGGTATCGCGGATAATATGTAAAGTTTACTTTGGGTGAGAGCTTGCGAGTTCATAAATAACGTTGGTATTAAATATGAGGAAGGCGTAAAGCGATGTTTTGGGAAAAAAGCAAGAACATAATTTACAAACAAAACACGAAACAGTTGTCAAAAGAAAGCTCGACGCGTGCGGACTATAAATACACATGTTTAGCTTTATTATTTAAATGCGTCGCGATAAGACGCTACATTGTACTCCAATTTTTTTATTAACCTAGAAACTTGTACCTACCAATTATTTCTGTACGAATCCGTTAACACGATAACGAAAGGTTCTCGATGGCTTATCGATGTTATTAATTTGAAACACGTATTATTAAATAAAATGTTTAGCGTTTTCGTACTAGAAATATACCCATATACAAGCATTCACATAGACATATGATTAAAATACTTGAGCGAAAGCCTTTACGCTCGCATAACAAATCGTAATCTAACACGGTGACGTCAACACACAACTGATTAGCGCCCCTTTGCGCGCTAATGGCGTCTAAACGGATATGTAAATAGAGGCAGAAATACTTAACAGTGGAGTGTTTCTATTACAATCTCATAAGTTATGCAGGGAATGCAGTGGAGGGCGCGTCAAAAACCGTGGCGGAGCCCGAGCGCGCCGTTAATATTAGATGAACGTAGCAGGAAAGCCCGACTTCGGGACGCAAAGAGAAATTGGCTAGACTTTTGTCGTTTAAATCCTGCTATGCACTATTGAATTTCCAAGTGAAATGTTTACTCGAGATTGACAGTCGATGTTTGTGTGTGCCGCGTTAGGGGAAGAAAGTTACGGTGTGTGCCTCGAGTACCTTTAGAAGTTGATGTATTTGTGCGAATCTCAATCGGACGTACAAATTGAACGTATGTGCCGAATCAGGCATTTTATATCTGATAATATCATACGTACATTGTACTACTGCTTAGAATTATTGGAATTGGTATGAATGTTGAGTTACTATCTACGTCTTTGTATTTATTATTTATGAAAATAGTATCTTCAAAAAAACACGATTGATTGTAATGTAAAGTTAAAGTGGTTTACCAATGTGCATTTGGCCAGCGTGGCAAGCTATGCCTTAATCCTTCTCATTTTGGGAGGAGACCCGTATCCAATAGTGGGACGTAATCATAAATAGGTTATTGACGATGAATGTAAAGTTTGATTACTTTATAGTAAACGAAAATGTTAAAAGACCAAAACCGAAAGTTTATAAAAATCAATTACATAAATATAAACTGCGGTGTGCGGGACGTTTGCGGGGGCTTATCCATTTAATTTTACTGTTGGAGTTTTAAATTTTACGATTAAACTTACATCGTTAACCTATATTAAGATTATATTGCGTTTGGGTTATGTTTAGTTAATTCCATGCTGTTTTATTGTGACACTCGATTTTATACGGCTAATATCCAAAGATTAAGTATTATAATCAAGATTAGGTAGGACCGTTTTGTTAACAAGCTTTTTATTTTATTTATCGGAACGATTAATAATTGGAGTATTTTATATTTTATCATATCATTACGTATGTCGTAGATGTAGTAAAAAACATATTAAAATATGCGAAATAAATAACATTTTGGCTCTTTTTTATATTCTACCAGTATAGAAATACGCGTGTGGGTAAGAATACGCGAATACGCGTGAGTATATAATTATAGAAGTGCTATACGCATAAAATATAATCAAACTTACGGATTTCATTGAAGTAAAATGGAAACTCTCCCGGAATGCTGCAGTTGAGTCTTGCCTTCAGATATGTCGCCCAATTCTGGCTGAGAATGTTTTTGCCGCCAGTGTCCCTCTTGCAAACCCTGGCGACCCTGGAGTACACAGCCTTGCCACAATTGATGTATTCTACTGCGGTCTCTCGGAAGAAGAAAAGGACATATTCGCCTACGTCGAACGATCCCACGAAGTTTGGTTCTGGGGGGGAAAAAAATGACAAAAGTTAGTACTTCATACATTGTCTATAAATAGCTTCTTATATCGGACGTAATTACGTCGAATATTGTATCAAGAGTATTTAGGAGTTTAATTGAGTAGAATCACTGTTGTATTTAGGCAATGAAACCCCGATTTGTCTATAACATTGTGTCTAAATACGAGCTGTATATACGCGTTATTGCAATCTTGTTATACATTAATATTGCTATATTTAATTACCCACATAAATTTAGTATATCGGAGCAGGCGCGCGGCACGAGCTCCCGTGTTAATTTCAGTATCAAATTGCTGTTATTCTGTGTGATGTGTAATAAATATTAGATGAAGCTCTGTGTCAATTACGTCATACACGAGGTTTCATAGCTCGCATTAATATGTACTTATTTGTAAGCCTCGTAATGAAATCGCCACGTGACGGGGATTACACGTGGACGGCGTGCGAGCAATATCTTTATCCTCGTTGTTGTACGTCGCATTGTCTTTGAAGGTGCGTCGTCCTGGCGTGTGTTAGGGTGTATCAACTTTTAATATGTTTCAAATTTCAACATTTACTGCCGCTATAAATAATTTTTACTTATTACTTGTGCATTTTATTGGGCGAAAGCCGTTTATCATTCACTTCGATTAGTACAGTCCATTTAATATATATCTATAATTATGACGGGAACAGTATTTGGTGCTTTAGATTTAGTAGATGCCAATGAATTAGAAATTTCGGATCTAGATTATCGGTATGAATACTCACGTGACGATGAATATAACGTTATAATCATACTCGGCACCACAAATACGGGACTAAAATCGGCCACACAGATTATTTAGTTAGACAGTATGTGTTTCGCGAACAATGTATGATTGTGCAATTGTTTCCCGTGAGCCTGTGGGATACCTATTTGATTGATTTGCATTTTGATGCTTGTTCAGAAACACTGTTATATTACTCTGTAAAGGGGAAGGTTTTTGAATGATTTAGATATAGATTATTGATTCAGAGTTCTGAAAACGTTTCTGCTAATATGGACAATATCGAATAGCTTGACAATAATAATATGAAGTAAAAATAATATAAAAATAATCAGAACAAATTTTGATGACGGCTAATAAATAAAACAGTGCAATTATCTGGTAGTGGCGTTTCCAACGACGGCAATAAAGGTACAACGGTAATGAACAAAGCGATATTAACGAAAATTAAGCGAATTTGTTGGGGCATAATTTCTATTCGGGTGTTATTGTGGCGCACAAATTAACGGCCAAAGATTGGGGCCACATTACGGCTCGTTAGAGCGAAAACAGTTAAATTTCCATTGTTTAGTCGCAAACAGGCCAATTTCAGGGTAAATCGTGTAATCGTCGATAATTGTAACAATAGTTCTAATTATTGTTGCAACTCCGGCGCTCTCGTGAGCGAGGCCCGATCAATGGCCGGGCGATTTTCGTTGATTTGCGGACTCATTGATTTGCCTACAAGCATTCCTGGATTAGAATGCAAATTTAATCAAATCACTCAATTCATTGATGTATTTGCTTACGGTACAATTGGTATTTAAAGTGCTTATATTATCAGACAAGGCATGTAATTTTGCGCGAAAGGTTTCGGTATAATTATACTATGTGTCATTAGATCTATTTGAATATTTTGTAATAAAGTAGTAAATATAATAAAGTAAAATAAATAAAAGTATAGAAAAATCTAGACTTAAATTACTGAAAGCTTTAATAAACCATATAAAAGGGAAAGAAACTGTATTGTTGGACGTTTACAAAGCAGTACTTACTGTCAAGCCACTTGGAATCGTATTTCAAAGTCCGCTTGAAGGAGAACTCGCGACGTCCAGTGGTCAAGTTGTGCAGATCAGTTCGGAAGATAACCGTGTCAGCTTTGGTGAACTCGGCGTTGGTGCCAGAGTACAGCGCCGGGAGCGAACCCGGGTTGCCGCGCTCCACCCACAGCGCGGTGGAGTTGTCCGCCGGGTCGTACGGGCACTTGGCGACGCCCATGCCGATGCCCGGCACGTACTCGTGACGAGGCAGGTGCGTCAGGTTCGACTGCAACAAACGATATCATTTATTTTTATTCCGTCCCTTCCCTCTCCTTGTTTCGAACGTCTTATTCAATACACAACGAGACCGTCTGCTGTAAATTTGCGCCTAGTACCCATTTGCATGAAATTGGATAGCTAAAACTCCCTCACATTTGAGTATCGCAGTAAAAAAGTTAAATATTAAATTTTTTACTGGCACGCACTTCGATTTTATGCCCTATTAATCAAAAGCATTCCTAAAAAACGTAACCTAGTGAGTAGATTTATGCGTCTCACTTTCAGCGCAACTGCTCTCCCCAGTGGAATTCAAAAACACATCTGCTATTAATTTTTCCAAAAAATTCACGTCCGCTTCACGTTCCGCGCGATTTATTGACCGAAACTTATTATTTTGAAGGCGGTCGAATATTTTGGGCATCGTATGGGCGTTCTCCGGTGGACTCCTCTATTAGTATAATGCGATGGGTGGCGGTGCCGTTTTCGAAATTATCATAAAATTACTAAATGTAGCATAACCGTAGGGTGGGCAGCGGCGCCCGTCGTTGTGGATTGAGACTTTATGTAAATTTTAACGACGCTGCGACCATCGCCGCCACCTGTGACCCACCTCCCCGGGCCCGCGCTCCCGCCTGCGGCACCTGTCGAAAACCTATGTCGTTTTTATTTCAATAAGCCGAGGATTAAATTAGGCATGCGAAGACATACCCACGTTTCTCGCCCGAGGCCAGATAAGAAGGGCTATTTTCCATTCTTTACTTGTGCATCGTACTCGGATCGGAAACCCTTTGTGCCTTTTTTAAGTTGCTTCATTTTATTGGACATGTGTAAGTCTTGTTAACAATAGCAGCCCAATGTTGAGGAGTTGGAAGATAAATTCAATGGAAACCCAACAATTTCTTAAAGAACGGCCAAATAAATCATACATTTGTGACGCCAAATATCCGAGCGATTTCTATTACGGTGACACAATGTTCTCTGTGCGAATTTTCTTTACGGCTATTTATAACTAACTGAAACCTAATTGTGAATATAATTCACTGGTTTTTGGTCGAGCGGTTGCAAGCGCGACTATCGATAGAGAGGTCCTGGGTTCAAATCCCGGGTCTTATACTCTTGGATTTTTCCAATTTAGGATTTGTAGTAGTGACTCAGAGTCTGGATCAGTGCCCGGTTTATGGGAATAGGCTCACCACCTATTCCATGGGACTTAAACGCAACTGGTGAAACGTGTTGTGTAGTACACCCCTCTGCCTACCCCTTCGGGATTACAGGCGTGATGTTACGTTTTTAATTGTGAATATATATACACAAAAAAAGTAGATTGAGCCTAATATATTTTCAACTAACTTTTATGTAGGAATGTAAAATGTTTTACGTTCTGTGAAAAACCTTGCGGAGCTTTCGGTCTGCAGTACATTATGTCGCGGCTGCAGCGGGCCGGCCGTAAGTCCAGCGTAAACAGGCAAATGGATCGGACGGAAGAGCTCGCGGCCTTTCCTTGCGGAATAAGAAAGTTTGCGGCCCCGAGAACGTCCTTCATTAGGCTCTTACTTCTGTTTATTTACCAAATTAGCATCTTTAAACCTTTTCAACGACGGTATGAATCGCTCGCCGACGACGCAATCATTACGCATTGACTAAAAGTTGAGGGTCGAGGGATTTACATCTTTGTTTCGAACGGCGCATTTTAATGTTGGTCCATTACCGGACTCATTTTGTGTATATTTATATACAGAGATACTATATGTTGCTTATTATATACCATCTTTGGACGTTGTTGTTCATTTCACCTGAGCTGGATTTTACTGTTCAACGTCAGCTTCAAAGCCTTAGAATTGAATGTCTAGAATAAAATTTGATATAAAAAATTTAACATCACGCCTGTTATCACCGAAGGGGTATGCAGAGAACTTTAGTACACTCCCACGTATCACCAATTAGGTTTAAGTCCCATGGAATAGATGGTGAGCCTATTGCCATACACCGGGCACAGATCCAGACTACGGGTCATTACCAGAAATTCTAAATTAGAATAATCCAGTCGTACCCGACCCGGGATTTGAACCCGGGACTCCCGATCGGCAGTCGCGTTTGCACCCACTCGACCAACGAGACAGTCAAATATACGAAATTAGTTATGAATATACGTTTACAAGCCAACACACTAAATACCCGTTACAATATACATATATACTGTACACCTGCATATCTGTAACTCTAGATAAAACAGCGGATATCCAAAACTCAGAATGTAGAACGTAATTTAAAAGTAAGGCGTTCCTATCGTTTGTTTTAGAGTACCTTGACTTTGTTGCGCGTAACTTTCACGAGAGCTTTTGTTTTTAATAGAAAAGAACTTTTCCTTTAAAATAAAAGTGGAAAGCTGTCAGGGCACGAGATATGGAATCTAGGGCGTACGACGAGTGAGTGTTACAAATTTTATCCATAAAATTTTATATGTAAATGTGAACGAGACTTTTGAAACCCAATGTGCTTACATAAAATAGAACATTGTAGAGGTACTTGGCACCTGCAGATACGTAGGTACTAACGCCGCGTGACATACTGCAATGGCTTCCCAATACATCGCGAATACAAATCTCGACGAGAAACTCCAGAGACGTACACTGCCTACAATATAGCTTAAACTTTGAATTTAAAGTATGAATATTACCTTAAAGAATGTTTCGTTCTATTTTAGAATATGGAATTTACGACATGATATCGACAAGTTTGTCTGCGGACCTGTACTTGGACAGCGTGGTAGACCTTGGCCTTAACCTTCTCATTCTGCTAGGAGACGCGTGTTCAATTGTAGAATGACAAATGGGTCGATGATGATGACGACATCAACGACTGCTGTTGTATTTCGTTCGTTCGTACACAGTGTAGGTAATGAGGTGGAACAATCGATTAAAAGCAGCCGTAGCGCGTCGCAGCCCCGGCTCTACAAGCTACACCTCGTTCACAATGACATTACCGCCCGTGTATTACACGCCGCTTTGTATATGGAGCGCCGAAATAACTTTCAAACGCACAAAGGATCTTCAAATTGCAGGAGATTGCGAGAGGGGTAAAGTTTTGGCAACCTTGTCACTATCAGCTAATGAGTTGAAGACGATCTGAATATACTGTCATATAATGCTGCTGTATATTAATACTGAGTTACCCAGAGACTTCTGTGATGTCGCAGTCGGTATAATCTGAATTCAGCTAAGAATGGCGACGTCAGTTTTGAGAGTTTATATCACTTGCATACTGTGATCTCATTTTGCATTTCTAAAATAGAAATAAGCGTGCTCAGTTTCCTTGTGCTGAGATGCACGGGACAACTTTAAGGCGCCGCGGCGAAAGACATGTGACGTGAGCCAACACTTATTGTTGGATGACTTTCTTGAGTTATTTTACGAGTACATTGTGTGACTAGTACAAACTTGAAGTGTTACTTACGTTGGTATTATACAATAGAACAACTTTAAATCTTCACGAATCGCGGGCCAGTTTACATTGTATTGCGAACAGGAGCTTTTTATAGTTATTAAAATAGTTACTTTGTTTTAGTTTACGTTCGCGCTCCAGACTTCGAGGGAATTTAAAAAACGCGGTACACACAATAAGTAACAGACTATAAAAGATATTCTCTCTATTTACGAAATGCACAGATAATTTCTATGCATACAATGTATGTTGAATCGATTTAAGTCTTGAATGTTGTTCTTAAATATATATTTGAAAATGAAATATTATAAATTTTATTACTTTAACTGTAGAAGGGAACTAACAGACTATATCAGTATAGGTATACAATCATACCGTGCACAACTCCTTAGAATATAATAAAAGAGAAGTCAATAAACACGACTTTATTACCCTTTAAGTCCATAGTTACTAGATAGTAGTCTGTATAAAAAATTGTTCTACGATTAACCCATTTTTCCCGTGTTATACTCGTAGCTATCGTATTATTTCTTAATAAGAAAACCGCTACGTCTAGGGAATTGTAGCCCAAATTGAAAAAAATAGTGAGGTAATGAAGCATGCGATGAAGTCGCGAGGAAAACCAAATTGTTGATTTATGTATATTTTTTGGACCAAAACTTATCAATAGAGGTGATTTATACGAAAAGAGACGCGCAGTATCAAAAGAAAAACTCTCAGGCTAATAACCGTTCGGGAAAGTGGAAAAGTAGCTGTTGAACGCTGGGGGTACGCGTAAGTCGGAGGCGCTGTCATAAAACAGCGTGGTGCAGTGCGCGAACGATATTGGCTCCTAATTCGCGAGCGCACGGCGCGCACCTGTGCGCTGCACGTCGCCGGCTGAAATATGAACGGTGTCAGATAACTGTAAACATGCAGCGAGCTACGTCGAACCCACTGCGACACAATGTGCGAGCATTGCGGCTGTCTCCAATTTTAGTCAACATTGCAATTGGTGTTGTGTTGCTATAGACCGTGCTCGGTAAATATCGTATTGTTTATTAATATGTGTTCCATGTACTTAATCAAAAGTTTGTCGACCGCTGTTCTTCTTTAATTATTAGTTTTAGATGTTGATGTATAAATTTGTCCGCGAGCTCCAGAAAGCCCCGTTGATTCTTATTTTCGTATATTGATTGTTTCAAGATTATATAAATGCGATAATATTAAATTCGTATTTTAAATAATGATTACCTTATTTTAAAATATATCATTCTAAGGTATTTTGAGTGGCATAGCTGTGAAAAGATTTAATACTTTGTAACGAAAAAAAGTCTATTTGAACTGTTGTTTTTAGTCCGTTATATTTCATAAACCGTTTGTTTAAATTTCATTGAGGGGATTAAAGGGGTACAATTAAAAACTAACTTAACAACCGCGATACAGAAAAAGCTGCATGAAGCCAAATTTTAACCCTTCCGTTGTACAATTAGGTATTTATATATTTAGAGTATTGACGATTATTTGTGATAGGCTACATAACAAATATTCTCTTGGGCGGTGAGACCAGCCAGACAGGTAGAACATACGATAATATGGGCTTTACGAAGTTTCAGAACATAAACTCTTCTCTTTTATCTCACTAAAAGGGTTGGATGGCAGATAAAAATGTAAAGCATATTCTGAGTACCGACCTAATGTTCTCTTTATTCTTTGTAGATTCTGCGTTTAAGCCTGTGTTGATCTAGATGTCGTGTTACTTTCTATATACATTATAAATATAATATTATTATAAGAATGATAAGGGCACCATATTACTATTTAATAAGAAGAAGAAAAATAAAATCTATTTGTAGAAAAATATGTATGAATAACAATAAAAATGTAGTTAACGACAGATATGTATATATAAACTACGAGTACGTAGGTGCATACTAATTGTACAAGTGTATGAAGTGATTTTGCGGCGTGGTCGCTGCTACGCCGGCTACGTTATAATAATGACGTTAATGACAGACGTTGTGCAAGCTAGCGTTAGCGGTGTTAACGACGCGCGATAAACGCCCGGCTTGTTATTTAATCTGCGTTATTCCTAATAAAGCAGATTATGTGACAAGTTTGATGTGGGTATCGTCAGGTTTAGAACAATGTTTTTAATGCCGCGTATTTTTTTACAACTGCATTTTCGATTATTGTAATTGTGTTTATAAGCGTAACATCACGCCTGTAATCCCCGAAGGGGTAGGCAGTGGAGTGTAGTACACTCCCACGTTTCACCAGTTACGTTTAAGTCCTATGGAATAGGTGGTA
>DWME01008251.1:0-11865 GCA_018244795.1 Parelbella ahira ahira
CCGCCCCCGGCCGCCCCCGCCGACCCTCATATGACACCGGTCCGGACAGCATATGTCGGCGGGATTAAAATTGAAGTTTTACTGAATGCAGTTTTTGTAAATGCAGTGTGTGAGCCCAATTTTATCTGTAGCAATTTTCAGAAAAAGCCGCCGTGCCGTCAGTCGTGCATGTGAGCGTTTTATTTGCGGTCGTAACTTTACTGCGAGCAACTTCAGCTTACGCTTTTTTAATTGGTTTGGTTGTTACAGTAGTTCCTTGCTGGCGGCGGGTGCTGATGTTCTGCAACGGTCCAGTGTCTCACTCACATTGTTCCTAACCTAAATTACGTCCGCGATATCTTGTTATATCGTTCTGAAAACTAATGATATTCTGTAAAATCTATTCGAAATGGATGCATTAAAAATCTCAGTTACAATCTTCCAGCAATTACCGCAGGACGGCGTCGGAGTCGCAATTATACTTTGGCCGACATAAAAGCCGGAGTACAATCTCGCCGAGCCTAATGAAATTAAATTAAGAATAACACGATACCGCCGAGGGCCGTACCGCACATTTACACCCCCGCGCCGCCCCACCGCAACCCTACGACTCCATCTTTGTTTTTCGAAATGAGGTGATGGTTATTATATCGTTGGTGCGATGTCGCGTAGACTCGTTTGCGCTCTAACGGCGAGCGTCGCTGTACTTTTGGCTCTAGTGACATATCCAGTAACGTCCTGCCGTTAGTATCGCAGAAATTTGACCTAAAAATTCTTTATTTATTTTTCTTTAAATAACAATATATATTTGATTTAATTCGCATGATAAAACGATGGTTGTCAGAGTTCAGATGCCTTGAAATCATTATGGAGAACTACAACGTGCATAGATTTCCTCACAATGTGTTCGTTCACCGCCACGTGCTGTAATAAACCGCATACAATCTTATAACGGGGTGCGCGCCAGGATCAGAACTCAGCTCCCGGAGTAAGGGGCTGAATTCTGAACCAGTGGGGTCATAGTTATGTTTATTGTACATCTATAATTTCATGGCATCATTAAAATACATATTTGAAAAAATTGCTAAAACCGAAAACAGAGCCTCACCGTAAGGCAGATAGATACACGCGGCAGTCACTATCGTGTTCAGTCAAGGAGGCCATTGGTTTAATTTATTTAAGATGTTTGCCTAATTCTTCGAATGTATCGAATAGTCCGATACTAGACTACCTACTCTGTAATATTCAGAGCTTACGCTGGGAGATGGTGATCGGTCGCTGCGACATAGTTATGTAGGTACTCGTATTTCCAGTGATCACCGTCGCAACTCATCTCCCTACTAGATGTTAAGCTTAGCCGGGTACTTAGGCTATAAAAAGCGTTGGTTAACCTGACTGTCAGAGGTTTAATCCTTACACTTCCATGTAGAGCAGAACGTATAAATGATAAAATAATAAATAACCAAGAAATTTCTCAATCGGACTATTGTACAATCCGAAATATTTTTAATTTTCAATAAAATTGCTATACGACTTTTGTCAACCCTATAATGAATTAAATAGTTAGAGTTCAAATAGTAGTCCATAGCCTAGTGGTGCCGTTTGTGTGCACTTGTAACAAGCAAACGTTTGTGATACCTACTAATGTGATGTGATACTAATGTTCAACAACATGTGTTACAAGATCAATTTTTTACTTCATCAAAATAGTAAGAATAATTGTTAAATGAAGGTTTTCAGTTTAGTTTTTACCTACTGATAAAGGGATATGAATGAACAATCCGAAATATACATTTCTATGTTTAATATTATTTTTGTAAATAGTAGATATATTAATTCTGGGTTCCTTATGTGGTAGGCAGAGGGCTCCGACTTCCAAATATCTTTATCCTTAGATCTGACAACCTACGTTTATCTGTATATGGCAGTGCAAATTATGATAATCTGTTGCTTAGGTATGGTTAGCGAGCATCAGTATTCATGGCACATGTCCGTGAGATCGGCAATACTCGCGAACACGCGACATGCGCGGCGCTACAAGCGATAAAGAGATACGCTATCGAGTGCGCGACATCGGCCACACCTGTGACGGAGATAACGGGCTAAGGCGCGCTCACACTGAGCCGCCGCCGCCCGGAGACTAGTGTCAACAAGCACTGCTAACACTAGCCACTAGTTACTTAAGCATTACGATGTACTGATGCAGCAACGTCTGATACGAAACTGTTACCACCGGTGGTCTAGTAGGGATCTCAATTTAATCGTAACGCATTAAATTTTTATGTTTGAACGTTATTGCGTTTGTTACGTTAAAGAGTAGGTGCAACTTGTATGAATTCCTCTGGCCATTATTGACCACGCACTCTTGTACGTCTGACATTGGCAGTGGAAACGTACATATTGAATGTTATATTTGATTCAGATTAAGGTGTTTCTGATACATATTACCTACATGTAAATTTTGCTCTCTGCACTCGCTTCTCCGTGTAAATTTTAACTATACGGAGTCTGACACTACAATATATTAAAAAGGGATACAAAAATTTACCTTCACGTATTAATATCTAGATTATATGATTACGTCAGGATCCTTATGGGATGAGCAGACGATGAAAGTATGGATGGTTTTATAAACTGAATATATTTTAAGAACTTTTAACTGGCTTTACTTGACTGGGTATTGAAGTGTCTGTAGACGTTTGTCTAATGAGTCTGGTCACAGCATAACAGCCTGTGACCATTGTGGGTTCGACAGCCTGTTTACGTAGTCCAAAATCTTAGTACATATGTTTGAAATAATTTATTTGTGGAGTTATATTTGAGCCGTCCACTGCCGGTAGCTGCATATGTATATAATATGTACGAGTAAGTACTAATTAATTGCGTTTTACTTCCTATAACCGCCAAGGAAAACGTCGTGAGAAAACTTACACAACTCATCTTTACTGTCTGAGATGTGTGATATCAGCCAATCGGCATATGAGCAGGGTGGAAGAGCATGACCGTAAACTACCTCATCACGTGAGGGGACTCGTGTCTGATAGTAGACAGATATAAGAGTCGTTGATAATCGATTAAAATTTATTATCTATAAAATCGTTAATAAAAATCAAATGACCAGGTTGTCAACAAAATTGTACAAACATAACTGTTTATATCGCGGCCCGCACCGCGCGCGCCGCGCGACAGATGCTCTGATGAAGATATCGCACGCGCCGCCATTACACGCACCGCGGCGTATACCTACTCGTACATCCTTCGCGCGAACATCTGTACACAGCTTTCATTACTCCGTTACCTTCTACAAATATACTACGTCGTATGTGTTTACTACAGCTCATCCACTACTTCATGGTTGGACGACTAACATAACTGTCGAGACGTGGGATTGTACTGCACTCCTGTGTCTAACGCTTGCGTGAAATATGGGCGTGATGTTATGTTACTACATCAGAGTTTTATAGTGCAGGGCCCATGGCTTGGTGAATGTAGCATAGAACGATCTCCAGGAAGATGGAGTGACCACATACGCAAAATACTTACTAGTGGAAAGAACCGAAGACTTGGAGATGCAGTTTAGTGGCGTGATATTGGAACGACCGATGTCAGGCAGTGCACAGAAACGGGCTGATAACGACGACGATGAACTGTTGACCGGCAGCCTAGCATTATGTTCAAAATTTTTTTAATGATTAATGTTAGACCCAGTTTTGTCGTACAAACGGTAGTATCGACATGATGTACATGAAATCTACGCTCCATCACACAAATAAATCTTATCTGCCGCCCCCCGCCCGTAGCGAGGGGGTAGCGGTTACGAATACGTCGACGAAGGGTACAAGCAAAGAAACAATCATTCTGAACAAACATAATTAAATTTCCAACAACAGGCTAACGAATGTAGAGAGGGCTATTTTTTAGACAATGCAGCTTCAACGCATAATGTGCCTGTAAGTAGTCGAATGTATTTAATTGCTTATTTGTGTGCCTTAATCGTCTACTTAAATTACTCTCTTTAAAAGTTTCACGAATTTCAAGTCCATGGGAAGTCCATGAGAAGTCCATGAGAATTACATGGATCGTTAAAATCAGTATCACGGAAGAAAGCCACCTTTTAAAACAAACGAAAAGCTACAATAACATTGTAATATTCAAAGCGGCGGTGAAAACAGAAAACCCTGATTCGACACAACACTATTGCTACAATTGTCTGAAATAATTGAGTATTTAACGCAAATTCCCAAAAATAAAAGTAAGCGATTACCTCCTTGAACATTTTGTTAATGTCGTTGCTATAAAAATAGGCACAAACGTTTGTATATTGTAGTAGCTCTGCACGGGTTATTTGCTCCAGTGTAAAGTAACGCTAACCGAAGCAACTTTTCTTGGAAGACTCACGTAAACAGTTTTAATTGGTGCGCGGTCTCCGGGACTATCCTCTTGGGCTGCCTGCGACACTGTACACACATTTACTACAAAGTTTCGAGTGGATGCAACGATGGTATTGTCATGTGTGTTGTTTAATTTGGTTTATTTGCGAAATAAGTTCAAGCCAATTACCCCCTTGCGACTCTATGGTCGTGCTGGAACGATGCGGAGGTCGCCCGCAGTATTATTCGGGATATATCGTGACATGGCGTCTCAATGCGAGGGCACCCCAGAGGGCGCTACAATCGCGTGCCGTTTTTGCTACCAAACCGTCATTTAATTGACAGTATTTTTTTGATTACGTTATGTTTAATATGAGTGCGAAACGTCGTCATGATAATGGTATGGGTTTCAAGGGTATTAATAGTTTATCGTTTATGAAAGCAAGATTTCGTTTCCTCAGTAAACAATAGAAAATTACATAATTAATTCAATTTTTTAAAGTCATTACAGGTCTTCTTATATCTTTTATTTTACGTCGATGTAATCATTGTGAATAGGGGGACACAGGAAAGAAACTCGGTAATATGGTTGCTAGCATACAACAACAGATGAAAAATCAGTTTAATTACGTATAAAAAAGTTAACATTAAAATAGTTTTTTTAATTATTGCCATAAATAGCCATATAATAAAGTACGCATCATTTTACTATTAAAGTGTAGGTACTAATTGGCTTATCTCGATAAACACGTGAGTTGAGCCGGTACATATTGAATCAAAATAAGAACGATATCTATACCTACATAAATTATGTATTTTCAAAATAATTGCGTGGTAATGTTAAGATACTAAATACCTACGTAACATACATAGGTATCCGGTGGGCGACAAGCTCCGCTGTACAAATGTCGCCCTACGGCCGAGTGGACGCATTACGTGCCGTTTTTCCCTCCACGGCGGTGCCCGCGAGCGGCACCTCAGCGCACGAGCCTTCGGTTCGCTCCTCGTTACTCCCCTACTGTCAGTTGCGGCGCGGGCGGGCGGTAGGCTCACCATCACTTCACTGTTTGATGATGGAAAGTATCTATGATACATTTACAACTTTCACGATACATGATGTTTGTCTTAAAACTGTTATTCTAATAAACTATATTATAACTTCAAGATACTATAAAACACTACGATTATGCCAATTATGTATATTTTAGTTAAAAATAAACTCGGTAAATATTAACTACTACGTCGCTCACGTAATAATTTTCGGATATAAAGATAACGTTTTATTTGAAAATGTTTACGGAACAATATCGATTTTATATCAAAATAAAACATTCCGCGAGTGATCCCTTCATTGCTATGCGGAACTGCATGTCACACGATGTGGGGATAGATAGAGATTGAATCCTGCAATTTTGTGTAAGTCCCGAATCTTACGGAGCGTTGGTTACCCTATCCCGAGGGATGAAGGGTTGCGGCGGCGCCCAGATTCAGAGACACATAATTGTGAATGTAATTGTTATTGCCCAGTGACGGTCTAATGTATTGTAATGTTTTAGGAGTTCGTAGAGATAGACTTTAGGGGAGTTTTACGCCTTCGGTGACATAGTAGCGGAACGGTTCCGTAATCAACCTCGCTAGATCCGTACGGGTGGTCAGTTTACAGTGTTAAATAAGTTATTTTTTAAACACTCGTTTATTTGACTGCCTCGTTGGTCGAGCGGTTGCAAGCGCGATTGTCGATCGGGAGGTTCTGGGTTCAAATCCTGGGTCGGGTACTATTTGAGTTTTCTAATTTAGAATTTCTAGTAGTGACTGGGAATCTGGGTCAGTGCCCGGTGTATGGCAAAGGCTCACCACCTATTCCATGGGACTTAAACGTAACTGGTAAAACGTGGGGGTGTAGTACACCCCTCTGCCTAGCCCTTCGGGAATTACAGACGTGTCTTTACGTTTTTTTTTTAACAACGTAGGTAGGTACCACAGGAGATCGCACCCCGTGGTTCCAGTATTTTGACATTACGTGAATAAGTGAAAACAATCTTCTTCTAATAACTGCGTAGTAATATATCTAAATGTATTGCTTAAGGTACTGAATATGACACGTAAAGTGCTCTATAATGTACAATATAAGTCAAGTAAAACAGCGTAATTAAATGTTTCTCTCATGATTTTCTCTAAAGAGAAGGTACACTTATAATGGTTACAAGTACTGCATATAAGAAACAAAGGAATACGAGCACAGCTCCGGAGAGTTTTTCTATTGTGGTGCGCAGTGACACGACCTGGCTGCATAATGCTCGGCGGCTAGCCACCCTACCCTATAAGCTCTATTCGTACGGTGCTACCTTGATTATTTTAGGATTTTCATCGTTAATATCATTAATTTGTCTCAACAGATATAGGCCTCAAGAGAATTTTTGCTTATAATCTCTACGCTGGGCATGCTGCGTAATTTTGTTGGAGTATTGTTACGGAGTGTTACGGAGTTACGGATTGTAACGACTCGCAGTGACGTCAGGCGGGCCTCGTGATGGTTGCGATGATTACTGTTACCATTACTTTTGTACGTTGTATGTTTCTTTTAAAAATTAATTGTCACTAGTTACAAGATCGCATGTGACGCAGCGTAGGGTAACGTGATATGTCTCAACATGATTCGCACGGGTCTGTGACCTACTTCTTCTAGTCCTGTAGCTGTATTGCTAAAACTGTACGTATAGAATGTTATAAGCAGATCAATTATGTCGCTGCTTTCTTACTCTTTTAACTGATCATTCTTCGCATTTTCGACTGAGGGTTGAGGATATGATATATTGGCGAACTCTTGTATTCGAACATGACATAGTTACCGGCCTTCGAAGTTCTAGTGTTATTACTGGAATATTGTAACACAGGCCAACTACATACAATCCGTTGCAGACGAAACAGTCTTGTTATATATGTTGCAGTAATATAATATGTTGCAGTGGCCATGCATTTCTAGCCCATCGAACCTGGAGTGGCATTCATTGAAATTACATTTAGATTTGCCACCGCTTCGACGCTATGAGGACTTTATATTGTAGTTTAATTAGGTATTTAATAACATATAAGTGAATCCAGAATCCGTAACAAGTACGTAAAACACTGCTGTACACAACAGAATAGTTAGCAGTTCCGTAAATACCGCACCATCCATTACCGCGCGCGCAGCAAATCCTAATAGACACCGCGCTACTAAAGCCAACATGTATACTTTACTTAGTCACCAAAAACACTCAACCAGGCTGTGCGAATATCAGCCTTACATGTTGGCAATACAGTTTATGGAAGCAACAGATCTTTTAGGTATAGCTGAAAAGTGAATGGAGCTTTATTATTGTAGCATTAGAGTTTAAAATAGTATGCACGGAGTTGACGGTTGAAACAAATCGATGTTGTATGTTGTGCGTCGGTTTATAAAGCGTGGAATGGAATGGACGCAGTAACAGAGGTTGTCGAGGCGGGATCGCGCGGCGCGAAATGAATACTCGCTGTACACTCGGCTATTTGTGCCTAAAGTTCGCGACGAAACTTTTCCTTTGTCTATTTTTTAAAAGCTGGAGAAATTGAAGGTAAATGCCAAGACAATTCCTTGCGTAACGATGTGGATGTCTGTGATACAACACCTGAAACACATTGTAATTGTGATGTTTTCCGTACACCTTTAGAAGTGTGGAACTGCAACAAAAGCTGTTAGTGCTGTAGGTACCTATCACCTACATCTAAATTGCTGCCCCTTGATTGTACCATTACCCTTTGATTGAAGAGAAGATAAAGACACCTGAAATATTAGTAATAATATACGAGTATAGTGTTAAATAAGAGATAAATGTTATCTCAGATCGAAATTAGATTTTATCCTTGAAGAAATGAACACTTTGTGTCTCGCGTATCTACTTTCAGTACTGATAATAATTATAAGAAAATACATAATTATATATCAGTTACTTGCAAATGTATAACATACATAGTACATGATTGTATTTTTTGTGTTTTTGAAACTAACGTCTTTATATATTTTCTTTGAAGAGAAGTTTGAATATTTACAGTTTATGCATAGTAATAAAAATAAAACATAATATGATAAAATTACAAAGCAATCCAGCGAAACGAACACGCGTTGAAGGCTGTGCCGCTGTCGTATGCTGAAGAAAGAGTACTTTTAGCTAACATTGTGACAAGCAAATGTTCACACGAGCCTATGAACTTATTGGGTGTTGGTTACGGATGTTGCACCCGGTGTGTCGTCTGCGTATCGGTGCATCGATCCCCTGCTGTTATAGCTTATGAAACTAATTTTATATCACTACTTTTAGTTAATACGTGTCATTTGTGTATGTTGGTGTTCCAAATTAAAAATTACTTATGACAAAAATAGAGCTTTTTTCTAGAGCGTATCATTTTTAATTTAAAAAGGATATGTGAAGTAAACAGTTCAACAATTTATGTTAAAACATTTA
Organism: Parelbella ahira ahira; assembly: GCA_018244795.1. NCBI lineage: Eukaryota > Metazoa > Arthropoda > Insecta > Lepidoptera > Hesperiidae > Parelbella > Parelbella ahira. Next base: position 8,831 of record DWME01008251.1, read on the forward strand.
TGATATTGTGGGGAATTTATTCAAAATGCCATATTTTGTTCTAAATAGGATTGTGCCTCAAAAATTCTGTATGTCGCTATTATTCATAAGCATTATTACGTACAGGATACGTAATATTACGGGATAGCGAATACACATAATGCAAAGAGAGCCATAACTCTCTCGAAAACCATACAAAGTGTACCTACCGTGGGCCGTAAACAAACTACCTTAGCGTAAAAGTTACATTAATATTAATGCAGCATACCATTAACCCCGTTCAATTGAGTTGTGGTCGGATTAATATTTATTTCTGTACAACTAAATCAATTGGTAGGGTCTGCGCGCGCTCTCCACACATCACACATATATTAATTTATAACGCACTTTGTTGAACTCCTATTTGATCGTGTACTCCTGGTGGACACGCTGGCACAATCAGCACTTGAACCAGTCATATACATTTTCATAGTATTCAGCCCTAACTAACGGGAGTAGAATTCATATATGTAGATAAAACTAACGCGCTGCATTGCTTAGCTGTCACCATTGTCGATGATTCCATCCATCATTGTTTGACGATAATTTCCAGTATCGTATCCAGATGTAATTAACCTGCAGGCAGCAGAGGTAACTTTTAACTTTTACCCTAGTAAGATCGCAAATTGAAGACTACCAAAAGTGTAGGTACAATGCATTAATCACAATATATTACTTATAGCTTTTGGCTTCAGATATGACATTTTTAGAAGAGGATGATGAAGAAGTGGTCTTTAAAGACACATAAATGGTATAAATAAAATACATTTACGAACAAAATTGAAAAAGAAACAGTGTTTGAATCATCATCATCATCATCACGTCAGCCTTTTCCGTTCCACTGCTAGACAGGGTGGGTTTCCCAGGGTTTCCCAGGGTGTGTCCCAACAGCCATGACTTCTACAATATACGAGTATGTGACCAGCCACTGCCACTTCAATGTGCTACCTCTTTTTGCTATGTTGGTTAATCTAGTTTTCAGTCGGATATCCTTGTTTCGGATGTTATCCCGCATGGAAATGCCGAGCATGGCTCTTTCCATAGCACGTTGAACTACCTTTAGCTTGTGAACTAGTCCCAATGTCAGGGCCCACGTTTCTGCTGCGCATGTCATTACTGGCAGGACGCACTGATCGAAGTCTTTGGTCTTAAGGCACTGTAGCATATAGGACGAAAGAACTTTACGAAAGTTTCAGAATGCTGCCCAGCCCAATTGAATGCGTATATCGATTTCTCGATTGAAGATGCTTTTACCGAGTTTATCGTCTGCCTCAGATAGACATACTCTTGGACAACATCATTCGTCGTTCCTTCGACCGTAATCGGTCTCGTCATGACGTGTTTATTGAACATGACTTTTATCTTGTCCATGTTCATGGCGAGCCCGACACGCTGAGACGCATCAATCAGGCTGTTCAACATTTCTTCTATATCCTCGAGAAACTCCGCCAATTTGACGATATCATCGGCAAATCGGAGGAGAGAAATGAATCATTGATGTTGAGGCCCCGTCCCTCTTAGTTCAACCATTTAAAAGATACCCTCCAATGCGTTCGTAAATAGTTTCGGTGATATTACATCACCCTGTCTTACGACACGACGCAGTTGGATAAGATTTGTCCGCTAGTGTCGAATACGGACGGCTATCGTAGCTGCATTATAAAGATATTTCATCACCTCTATGTACCGCCAGTCTACGCGGCATCTCTGCAAGGATTCCAGAACAGCCCAGATTTCGATGGAATTGCAGGCTTTCTCGTAATCCACAAATGCCATACAGAGAGACAGATCTGTACAAACTGCCTTATGGTGTGAATGTGTTTCAAGGTGTTGTAGCCTTTACGAAAACCTGCCTGTTCCGGAGATTAAAAGTCATCAAGTTTCTGAGCGAGACGATTCGTGACAATCCTTGAAAACAACTTGTATACGTGACTGAGGAGCGCGATAGGCCTGTAGTTCTTCAAAAGGGTTTTATCTCGCTTTTTGAAGAGCAGCACAGTCACGTTCCTGTTCCAACTTTCCGGTGTTATGCCATTGTGAAATACGGAGTTAAACAGCCTCTGTAGCTCGCGAAGCAGTGGTGTTCCTTCTGCTTTTAGAAGTTCTGTTGTCACTCCGTCATCACCTGGAGCTCGGTTGTTCTTAAGCTGGCCAAGAGCTATCCTAATCTCGCCCAGATTAACGTCCGGGAAGTCTTCGGTATTGTGGCGTGTTAATTTGGTTTTTTGATTGTAAGCATGTGGCAAAGGCTCAGAAGCACGTGGGGTATACAGTTGATCATAGAAGGTCTCTACCTCTTCGAGGATCTTTGGTGTTGAGGAGACAAGATTGCCGTGAGATGGTCAAAGTGATGTCAGGTGGGTTCTTCCTGGCGGTTGAGGAAAAACTTTAAAGCCCCTATTCCACTCGATGAGGTTCATTATTTCATGGGTCTTCGAGCGGCTCAAATCCCGTCATATCAAAATTTTTATTTGCTTGTTTAGAATATGCAAACCTAACAACGCATTTTGAGTGTCTTCTCTCCTCATAAGTCGAAAGTCTCGCAAGGAAGGTTGGATTCTTTGGTAAGCCGCCGCTGACCGAAATGCCTTCGACTCACTTCGCGTAAAATCCGAACCAAATTACTAGTTGCCGTCAACATCCACCGTGGTCTCCAACGAATCGAATCGGTTTTTCAGGCCTAACTTGAAGCCAGGAGCGTTAACATTGATTTCAGTCACAGTTGGACGGAGTGTTGACTTCATCAAACGATGTCTTTCCACCTTAAAATCAATATCCAGAGTGCCTCTTAAGAGCCGGTGATCAATTCCGATCCCTGCGATTGGCGTTTTAATATATACGATAAAATACACGTCATTAACAGATTAAAATACGAAGTAATGGACAAAAGAAACTTAAGGGCTAAATACAAATTTGGTAACACGGAATCCATATAGCAGTGGATATAGCAGTGGTAGCCTAGTGGTTAAGAATTCAGCCTCTCATTCCGGGGGTCCTGGGTTCGAATCCATGGCGCG